>ML310724.1:0-56084 GCA_005239505.1 Nicotiana paniculata
TTTTGTCTCTTTCAGATTCGTGACATTTATTTGTATAATTTTATTATTACTTATTACAACGAGCCTTAAATTAGTTCCTAACTCATCTCGCTCCCTATTTGGACATATATAAAGATATTCCAATCTTAAACAAAAATTTGAATATGGTTAATAAATAGATAATCAAATGGGACAAAGTTAAAAAGAGATTTGCATTCATACTAACTGAATACTTGAGATATAACAAAAAAAGTATAGATGCAAATCTGATCCAATTGTCAAATGATTAAACCTACTCACAGAAAGATGACTAAAGATTTTTGAATCAAAATAACCTTAGAGATATCTTTTTCACACGTCTCAAGTAATAAAAAAAATAAATAATATGAGGTCTTCAAAACAACCATACCTTTAACTTTATGAAAATATTAAATCTTAATATTTGTGAAAACTAAATTAATATTCAAGAACTTTTATTATTTCAAACCCATAATAAAACAAACTATTTAAATATTCAACATAAAAATTCTAACTTAATATTTTACTAACAAATCTCATAACCAATGCAACGAGAAGACAATAAATTAATTTTATCTTTTTTAAACTTGGCAATCTCTAAGAAAACTAGCGAAGCAGTTAAGTACTAACAAAATATAAATGATCAACAACGCACTACTTATATACTACAATAATTCTTATAATTAATATTAAATTTAGTAACAAATGGGTATTTAACTAAGCATATGTCACTTGCACGTACTATCTATGTCGTTAAAATTAAGATTTAAAATAAGCTAAGGAAAGAACTAAACTAAAAAAAATCCTAAATAAGATAAAGATCACATTAAACGTTACCAATACACAAATATAAAATTAGAAGACCGAAAAGATAATGATAGAGGCAATGAACCTTTGTAGAAGCTATCAACAATATAAAGAAGATCCAGGAATTACAAGAAATTGATAAAAAATAGCAATCGTAATGCGAACCCAAAACTCAAAACTAAACCTTTATTCAAACTCCATCGTTTCTATGTGAGAAATTTTTATTTTTGGAAGATATAGAACGTTTCTCTTAGAGAACTTTTTTCTTTCAATATTTGTGCCTTTGTCCCTTGCAATTTGTTTTTCTTTTCCTCCCAGATCCTCTTCCCTTCTCTCGTTTTTTTTTTTTTTTTTTTTGGTAGATGCCCCCTCCATCTATATAGATGTGTGTGCATTTTATAACTCATGTGAGGAAGTGAGGAAGCGGGGAAAAGAACGTGAGTGTGTGGGAGTGTGGTGTGAGAGTGGGGATAAGACATGAGTGTAGTGGGGAGTTGGGAGGTTTTATTTTATTTTTATTCTTTTTTTTCGTTTTTTATTTATTTGAATAATTAATTTTTTTTAACCCCTTTTTTTTAATAAAAGAAGATAAAATACACATGTATGTATATGTATATATATATATATTAAACTTTAAAGGGACTATATAAATAAAAAAATTCACTATTTACACTAAGGTTCAAATTATACTAAACAAAAATTACTATAACTTACATTTAAATTAAAAGAAATCAAGTTATATATAATTTATTCTATTTAAACATAGGAACAAATCTTATATTCTAAGAGTGAATATCTTTGTTGTTTTTAATTTTCTTAAATAAAACCTATTAAGAGTAAGATAAAAATTTAAAATATTAAGCTTATACCTAAAGGAAATATTTACACTAAAATTTTCGGTGTGGTAAAAAATTAGTTGTTCACAGCATGTCCCTCTTTGCTTGGAAACATGAAGAGCTTTCAGGCAAAGAAAAATGAACAAGGTGACTGATTTTTGACCTCACTATTATTTGAAAAAGAAAAGAAGATAAAAGAAAAAGATGTGACCGAACCTTGGTTTTAGGATGCCTACATATCCCAGGTTATAAGGGAATCAGGTCACGTGTAGTTCGAGTGAAAGATGACTGATAGAGTATACTTTGAGGGAGAGTCCAACGAAGTTCCGTCGAGGTTCCGATCCGCAGTTCCGACTATTACATCAAACTGAACAGAAAATTACATACTCTTGAAATCCAAGAGTTACAAAATTCCTATCTAAATGTCATCCGGAGTCTTGTCTTGATTCTTGACTTGCTTATCCCATTGACTTTAGACTGAAAATCGATGCTCTCGATGCAAAAGACTATGAAATATTCTTACATGCTTGTTTCTTGATCAGATGATGGAAGGATGGATCTTGACCATATTTTCCGCATGCATTACGTCAAAACTAATCGCGGCTGGTATTGGGATCAACATCCCATTTTCTCCGGCAAGAGCTGGAATCTTATTTTTGCACATCCAATATGTGCTTTGCAGAAAAACCTACAAGCTATCACAAACAAACAAAATGAACAAAATTTCTGCCCCAGTTTGCAAGTGGAAATTTTTGTGAGTTATTGAAAATACATTAAACTATCTTTGCTATTGCAGAATAAAGAATTGGAAAAGACACTCCTTTTTTTTAAAAAAAATAATAGGGGATATCGTACCCAGTGTTAACAAGAATGAAGGCGACCAGGGGATGTAGTACCCTGTGTTGATGATAAGATGAGGCTCGTGGCACTCTAAGATGCTACTAGGGAATGTCGTACCCTATGTTTGCAACAAAATGACACTCTTGGTGCTTTAAAATGCTACTAGGGAATGTTGTACCCTATGTTGGCAAAAATTAATGCAACCAGGGGATGTAGTACCCTGTGTTGGCAATAAAATGAGGCTCGTGGCACTCTAAGATGCTACTAGGGAATGTCGTACCCAGTGTTAACAACGAGAAATACAACCAGGGGGTGTAGTACCCTATGTTGGAAATAAGATGAGGCTCGTGGCTCTCTGAGATGATTTCAGGGAATGTTGTACCCTATGTTAGCAATGAGAAATACAACCAGGGGGTGTAGTACCCTGTGTTTGGCAATAACATAAGGCTTGCAGCGTTCTGAGATGCTACTAGGGAATGTCGTACCCTATGTAGGCAGAAAATAATGCGACCAGGGGATGTAGCACCCTATGTTGATAATAAGATGAGGCTCTTGGTTCTCTAAGATACTATTAGGGAATGTCGTACCCTATGTTGGCAACAAGTAAATCAACCGGGAATGTAGTAACCTGAGGTGAAGATAGGGTATTCTCTATAATAAACTAAAAATAACATGATTACATGTATATTAGAAATCAAGGATTTGATAACTTCACTTGGTGATGTTCGTTCTTCCATGAACTGTTTCCTAAAATAGTTATGTTCCTGTTTTGAAAAAAGAAAGATTTTTCAGTTTTAAAATGGTGGTCAGTTTGTGGCCTTGATGTCTTCAGCGACTTGACTTTGCGTCCATTACACTTGTTAGAAAAATTGACTATGTCGATGATCGTACAAATTGCCTGGAGATTCTGTCATTGTTTCTGGAGATCTTCTTTCTCAATATTAGAACCTAACTATTTTGCGCCTATCACCATTTATGTTTATGGTGCAAACAACCTTGCTCCCAGAACAACTTTTAACTGAGTAGCTTTCGTTGACCCTTGGCACATTGTTCAGTCCTTCAAGACTTTTGCTGGTCAGGGAAGCTCAAAGATGGCTTTATGCCTTTGCCCATAATGTTCATGCCCAGAAAGTTTAGCTTCATATAACTGGAAAAGTGTAACCAATTTTGTGGCCTTTTCTTTGCTTTGCTTTGATGAAATTAGACTGAAAGAGATTCAAAAAGAATGGTACGAAAGAAAACAAGAAGGTAAACTAATAGGTATTACAACTTAATCAAGAAGTGTCCCTTTCAGAGAAGAAAAATAAAAATAAAAAGGACTTATCTGGAGGAATATGCTGACTTCAATGAACATGACATGCACTTTGGACTGGATGCCCGATCCGTCTGAACCGTCTAATTCTCAAAATCCGTTGTAAACTTCATTTTGAAACTGAGTTCTTTGTTTTAACCATGCTTGTGCCGGGATATATGAAGGCCTAAATCGATCAACGATGCCCTTTGTGGGTTTTCACCAATTGACCTCTCTCATTTGTCTTTCTCTCAACTCACTATCGCCTTATAGTGCCTGTGAAGGTTTTCACCAATAAGACTCTCTCATTTTATTTTTCTCTCTTTATAATGGCCGAGGCATTACCGTAATATACCAACTTAGCATTCTCGAAAATTGATCAGAAGGTCTTAAGAGGGAAAGGTAAAAAGGACTTATTCAACTGAACTACAACTTTTGGAACCATTTTGACAGAAACACCGTCGAAAAATAATATAAAATCATGCCCCAGTTTCTTTGAATACTGGAAAATGTGAATTTTTACTTTAGTGTGACCGAACCCAGAGTGAGGCTGCTTGCGTATCCTTTCGAAATCAGGTCGGACGTATTTCAATTAACATGAACTCGTATTGATGATTTATTTTTGCTTTTTTTTTTTCTTGCCAATTTTTTTTCTTTTTTTTTGACTTTTTTTTTATTAAGTACATTGGTTCCAAAAGAGGGGAAAACAAAGAATAATATAACCAAGGCTTCAAAGGGCTAACTAGGGTTAACCAGTGTTTGGGTAGCAAGAATGATAGCCTTTCGTCATCCCAACCTGAGAATGCTAAATATAAAAATGCCCCAATAGAGTCATGTCAGACATAATATCTCTTGACAGCATCCGCGTTGATGGATATATCAGTCACCTTTCCTTCTATATCTGCCAAGTGTAGAGCTCCTTTTGACAATACTTTATTGACGAGGTAAGGACCTTGCCCATTCGGGGCGAGTTTTCCTTTTGCTTCTTCCTGGTGCGGAAAGATATGTTTCAAAACAAGTTGTTCTACCTCAAATTTTCTTGGACTCACTTTCTTGTTGTAAGCGCCTGCCATTCTTTGTTGGTATAATTGACCAAAACAAACTGCCGCCAAATGCTTTTCATCAATTAAACTCAATTGTTCCCATCGGGACTTGACCCAGTCAGTGTCTTCAACCCCTACTTCAACTATGATTAGGAGAGAGGCAATCTCAACTTCTTGATTCATTATTTCGAGATTAGATAGCGTTTTAATATCTGGGCATGAATTCCGCATGCATGTCATGTTTTTAAAGCCAGCATTAACGAAACTGAAAAGGATAAGAAATTAACAAAAATTAGGAAAAGGAAAAGATGAAATTTTACTAAGAAAATGGAACTTCGTTTCATTGAATTTGAAAGGGTAGAAGGGTTAACATCAAAGCAAAACAATTAAACTAAAATAACTGGATTACAACCCTTAAAATAATCTAAATACAGAAAAAGCAACAAAACAGACTACCAAGGCTCATTCCTGATGGGAAGAGGAGTTGCTTCCCAGTTGTTGAGCGAGGTATCTGGACCAATGAGCTGAACACTTGCACGGTTGGGGCCATCACCAACTTGAACCATATTGAACTCATAGAACATCTCCTTGAGACCTTGGAAAACTTCATCATTGTCATCCTCTATGGATCCTTCCTCTTTCTTTTTTCAATTCTCGAAACTGCATGACCCGCTTTGAATTGCTTGCGTGGTCGCCTTAAGGGCTGCCTGACTCACAATTTTGCTCGACTTCATGCCATTATAAACTATTTCACCAATCTTAATTGCCTCAGCGAAAGGTTTACCAATAGCAACTAACATGTAATGGAGGTAATCAGGATCCTGAGCTTGGAGAAAATAGTCAATCATTTCTGCCTCTTTCATTGGTGGTTTGACCCTAACGGCCTGCTCTCTCCACTTGATTGCATATTCTCTAAAGATTTCTGTTGATTTCTTCTTTATGTTGACAAGAGAGGATCAGTCTGGAACTATATCAATATTATACTGAAACTGTACGACAAAATCTTGAGCCATGTCGTTCCAAACGTGCCAGCGAGAGATGTCTTGATCTATGAACCACTCNAAACTGTTGAACAAAATCTTGAGCCATGTCGTTCCACACATGCCAGTGAGAGATGTCTTGATCTATGAACCATTCTGAAGCAATTCCAGTCAAACTTTCCCCAAAATAAGCCATGAGTAATTCTTCTTTGCTTCCTTGCCCCCTTAATTGGTTACAATACCTCTTCAAATGGGAAATGGGATCACCATGCCCGTCATACTTGTCAAACTTGGAGGTCTTGAAACCGGGTGGCAAATGGACATTGGGGAAAATGCATAGATCGTTAAATGAAACACTCTTGTGGCCTCCCAAACCCTGTATGTTTATCATGGAATGTTCCACGCTCTTTATTTTTCTAGCCATTTCCTCTTGTTCCATATTCTTGTCGGGTTTTTCGATCTCAAATGGGAACATGTTCTTAGGAGTATGCTTGTATGAATCTTGAGCCTTGAAAGTCAGTTCTGGAGAGTAATGTTGAGCATCATGAGCATTTAGTTGCGGATCATTGTTGGAATTTTGAGCAAGAGCTGGTTGAGGAACAGTGAAAGTAGGGACAATGGGTACAGTATGTGGGTCATTTCTGAGGGGTGCGGTTGGAGGACGTGGAATGGAAGTACTGGGGATAGTGGGAAGGTTAATGCTCGGACTGAATCCAGGTTGGTACAATGGGTTACTTGTTAGGGAGATGGGCACTTGATTTGCAACTGACACATTCTGAAGATTATCCGAAGACCCTATGGGTAGTGGAGGCGGTGCCTGTCCATTCGCCCACGCTTGGTACATCTCTGCCAATTGTTGCTTCAACGCTCTTACTTATTCAACCAGTCCCGAACTTTGTTCGACCAATTGTCTATCATTATCTGACTCATTCTCACTGTTGTTTGCCATGCTACTTTTCCCTTTTGATCTCGTGTTGTAAGGGTGATTCCCCAGTTTAAACCACAAACTAACCACCTCTGTTTAACTTATCTTAAGATGACAAACAAAAAACGTGTTAGAGTTAGGCATTTTTCAGATATTAATCACACATAATATGTCATGCACCTAATGCCATTTTCATTTCTAGAATGAGTTTGACAGGCTTCATGCTTCATCCCGGCTTGTTGGTTTATTGGTTATTTTCATCTTGAATTTAGCATTCTCTTTTCTTTATCTCTCTCTTCTTCTTCTTCTTCTTTTTTTTTTAAAATTTATTACTATAATCCTTTTTTTTATTTCTCAGATTAATTATGGTTATGATCACATCCGATGGGGATTGCCTACGTATCATGATGCCGCATGAATCAGACCATTACATAGTTCAGGAAGGTCGGAAATAAATTAAATAAACTAACTCTTACTCTTATACAATTTAGACCGATAAAAGCTCCTAACAAGGAAAATATTTTTTGGATTTCTACTTCTTCTTTTTTTTGAATTCTCGAAAGAAAGACCTCCAAAAGATGAAGAAAATATTTTTGGATTTTGAATATTATTAATATTTTTAGCCATTTTTCGAAATAAAGACTTCTAAAGAAGAAAGAACATATTTTTTGGAATTTGAACTTTTATTCTGCATTTATCAAAGAAAAGACTTCTAGATAAAAGAGAAAATATTTTTGAATTATGATTTTTTTTTTTTAAATTTTGAAAGAAAAACTTCTGAAGAACAACGAAAAATATTTTTGAATTTTTGAAAATTGGGGGCCGGACCCGATGAAGATTGCTTACGTATCTCACATCCGGTGAGAATCAGACCCGCGTAGTTCAGTCAAAATAATTTTAAAAAAAAAATATTTTAAAAATTGTGATTTTATATACTAGAATCCTTCAAAAAAAATTTATTTTATTGTTTTTTAAAAAAATTATATTTTATGAAACTTGGAGGAAATTTTCTCTTTCTCTCTCCTCTGTTTAATCGATCTATCCTAAAGCCGGTCAACATTTCAGCTAAGCCTACCAAATAATGTTACATGTAGCATAGAAAAATGAACATGTTGGTCTGAAAAATTGGTACCTGTCCTAGACGGACCCGACCCTTGTGCCGAGTCCCGCTAAGTCTAATGCACATGATGCAAATAAAACGTAGCCTACTAGGGATATTCATTTCTTGTGGCATGTTCTTCTAAGTTTTCAAATCCTAAAGGAGATGGTATCTAGACCTGGCTTACCGGGACGGACAACCCGAGCCGAGGAGCGTCAAGCGTCACCAGTAGTATAACAACACTGGCTAGCTAACGGCTCTCCCGCCTAAATATGTGTGATTAAATCCTTTACCAGAAGCTGGTAGGCTAACTGGCTTTATCTCAAGACAGAAGCTTTGTGATGCTGGTAGGCAAACACAATATAACTACCTATCAGAAGACTCAGAAGGGTGCGAGAGAGGATACAATTTATATCACAGTTCAAATAAATATTAAAGCGGTAAATAAGAGACAAATAGCACATTCGCTCCCAAAAACAATAATATCCAAAACATGATAAAAGCCAAACAATAATCAATATACAAAGCTCGAATTCTTATTAATGTCCCCAGCAGAGTCGCCAGAGCTGTCACACCTCTTTTTTGCCACACAACCCTATCGCGAGGTTGAGTTAGAAGAGTTTTTCCAATTAAAGCGACATTTTGAAAAGAGGTTATTTATTATTTAGAGTCGCCACTTGGAATTGAGTTTTGGTGTTCCAAGTCACCTTTTACTTGAAACCCCTTTCAAAAAGAAGGTTTGACTCTTAATTTATGGTCTACGAAAATAGAAGACCAGGTAAGGAATTCTGTTGACCGAGGGGAAGGTGTAAGGCACCCCTCGAGTCCCGTGGTTCTAGCACGGTCGTTTTATTAACTCATGTAAGGCTTAAAATCAATTTTCGCTATTCTTGTATTTTATTAATTATGGCTTATTTATTACCGCTTAATTAATTATTCTATATATTATTTCCATTTTTATGTGTTCATCTAGGTGCGGTATGCACACAAGGTATTCTTCTTTGAAGGTATTCAATACCTTGGTTTAACATATAACTTCAAAACTATTTGACCTAAATCTATGTTATTTCCTGCACCAAATAAATCAATCTTTGTTAGAAATTATGTCATAAATAATACAGTACTCCCTCTGTTTCAATTTATATGATTAGAGGTGTCAAAATTGGCCTAGAAAAACATGACCCGTTCAAGATTGGGTGGGTCAATGACCGGCTCTTTTATTGAGCTCAGCCCATCTTGACTCAACCCATTTCGGCTCATCTAAAGTTGGGTTAGCCAAATTGATCTATCAGTGAGTAACTTTCCCAAAATATCTTTAAAATATTTTTTTTGGTTTGAAGAAAAAAAAAATTATTTAGTAATTAAACAATTCATAGAAAATAACAGATATTAATTAAAGTTGGAATTGTTACACAAATATCCCGCCAGATACGATGTTTAATTTTTCTAGCCGGTATGCATAGATTATATATTGATTATACACAGTTATATGTATATTATATATAAATTATATAAATATTATACATCTGTCGGCAATTTTCAATTTAAGAAATTAGGTGGACTGCTATTTAGGTTTATTCTTCATTAAAGTTTGGTAAGTGTTTCTCGGTTTGAATCATGACCCAAATTTAGCACATCTTGACCTAGTCCATCTCAACCCAAGTAGCTTTTGGGCGAGTCAATAGTCCACTTATTTATTGACTTAGCCTATTTTGACCCACTCAAATCCGCTCAACCCGCCTATTTGACACCCCTATCAATAATATGATACACTCTTGATATTTTATCTGTAATTATGATATGCTCTTATAGCTATAGAAACGACATTATATATATATATATATATATATCAATTTTTTTTTCTTTTTTTTTTACACTTCATGTTCAGTCGAACATTACCTTGTGTAATGGATATATATATAAGAGGAGAACATGTAATCTCCAATAATTCCAGGAACCCAAGAATAAACGCCATAAATTCCAGGAACCCAAGAATAAACGCCATAAATTCCAGGTCTAACATTACTATCTTGAAATAACCAGAAACATCGGTTTGAGTCCAAAATTGATAACCCTGTCAATAACAAATAAATAAAACAGCATAATAAGAATTTTTTAATGTAATGTTACTGATAATTAACCATATATTCAAGTTTCTATATATAGAAAGTATAGACAAAAAGGCATTACCTTAATTGGTCTCACTTTGCCAAGATCCTAGAACTCCAGGATTAGCAAGTCCAATATATGCATTTTATGCAGGAAAAGGATCTTGGTTTATATACCTAAACGACATTTATATAGAAACCTTTTAATTATATTAGCATATATATTATTCAACTAAAGAATTTACACCATCCATTTGTTGTTATCTGCAGTTATTTTTTCTTTAGCAATCTAATAGTATAAAAACATTGTTAAACTATTAGTGTCTAAATATTAAACTCGGATATAAATCACTCCCTAACTAGAGAATAACTAAGAGCTTAAAAAAAGAAGAAGGAATCTTTATATAAATAATCTGTCGAATTTATTTTATTTTTTTCTAACTAATATACATAGATTATACATTAGTTATATATGCGCATATTATACACATATTACATATTCGCCGACTATTTTTAATTTAAGCGCGGTTAATTCTTTAAAAATGAATTATACCCATCATGGACCACTAATTGACCACTAACTGAGCCACGTACGTTTGCATGGGGATAGTCTATTGATGCTGGGAAGTCATATGGCCATTTTGTAGTTTCTTCATTCATCTGCAAAATTGACAAAATTTTAGTGTTTACTTTAGATTTTTTTTAAAATAATATATTTATTAATTGAGAATAAAAAATTTAATTTAGATTAATTAATTACCTGTCTTTTGGCATCTTCCCAAAGTACAGTATGATCAATGCCAGAATCTGAGTTTAACATAGAAAAATACAGGACCAAAAACCTTTCTCCATGCCTCTCCATTTGTTAGTGAAACTCCCAATAGTGGTGCTGCATAATGACTACTGAAAAATACCTATACAAAAACAAAAGGAGATAAATTGCCCAAATATTTATAATAATTTATATTTACAATATTATTCATAAAGTTTAACTTCAGTACATTGATAGTGTAAAAAATCGTTACTTACTGCCATAGATGTTGGACCAACGTGAGAAGTAAGATCTTGCTTCATATGACCACCATTGCAATATTCATAACTTGGTGAAATTACCCAAAACCCTATATGTGGAGTATCACTTATCCATCCATGTACTTTAATATTTTTAATCTCATCCGAATATTGGTACTTGTCATCCACCTAAAGGGTAAATAATAAGATAATATATACCAACAACATCAGTATAATTTAACTTGTTATAATAAATTATTAGTCTATAGATTATTGTAAGTTAACTTAATCAGATTATTTATACTATAAGTGTAAACTCGACAATAAAATGAATATTTGAAAAAAAAAAATATCTTTACCTCATCTTTGAGTTTAGGGTTGGATGGATTTGTGAGTTTAACAGCTTCTTTAAAATCGAGTACTTGGCCACTTGCCCGATCTTCTTCTGATGGCATCACCCTTTGCCTATCGTCTGATATTGCCATATAATGGAACCTAGTTATAAATATAAAATAAATAAAATTAAGTAAAAAGGTCACCAATTAAGTATTGTACCCTTCAATTATGCAGAAGTCTTTAATTTAATATTGGAATTGACTTGACAATGACACACGTATACAGTCAAACCTCTCTATAACAGCTTCATTTGTTCCGAATATTTTTAGATATTATAACGAAGTGATGTTATATAGAACATATATTATAACATAATATAAAAATTGATTCCGGAAAAGCTTGACTTTTATAGTGATGTGGTATTACATAGGGATGCTATTATAGAGAGGTCTAATTGTATGTGTATATATCAGATATTGCATAGTTCAAGAAGTTTAATTTTTGGAAGCATTAAGCAGTCGCCGAGACAGTATTTTCCCGAAGGGGATTCCAAATATAAATAATATACATGTGAAAGTCAAGGAGATACAACATATAACAAATATTGCATAATTCACGCAAATTTCTAAAGCTTTAGAATAGTCGCGTCGTGAGTATTTTCACTAAGGTGAGTCCAAATTTAAAGAAATATACATTATGGAAAAGTTATGGGGATACAACAAATAGTAAATTTTGACCTATTTGCACGATATAATTTTCGATGAAAGGCTGTTAATTGACTCCTCTTGAATAAGGGTAGCTCCGCTACTACATTGAAAATTAAAGGTTAATGAATATATATATATATATATATATATATATATATATAGAGAGAGAGAGAGAGAGAGAGAGAGAGAGAGAGAGAGAGAGTACTAACAGCTTGTTTAGATGGTTGTTACATACCTTTTTATAATTTATCGTATTGTATTGTACTACCCTCCCCAGACCCCATCTGTTGGGATCATACTGGGTTTGTTGTTGTTGTATTGCACTGTATTGTATCGTTTGTTAAATATAATGTTTGGATAGATTGAATCGTTTGCCGTTGTTTCATGATATCACACACCAACAATAAACTTGAAATATTATAAAAAAATATTATGGGTAAATTATTATATAAAAAGGTAGGGTATATGATAAAATAAAATTATTCAATAATAATGAAGGGTGAGATGAGAGAAAAAGATAAGGTAACGACACGACCACACCAAATCGATTGTTACATAAATTGGCACATTTTATCGTTACGTAACGACGAATTTAACGATATGATAAAATAAAATTTAAGTAAAATTCAAAACAAACACCGTATTTAAAGTAACAATACGATACAATATAATAGGTAACAATCATCCAAACAAGCTGTAAGAATGAACTTACAGTGACTTGTTGAGCTTGAAAGCAATTCTAAGTGTGAATACTTAATTTTGCACCATTTAAATGCTCCTAAAGTTGTAAATATTAATTCTCCTTCAGTCGTTATTTTTCTTATATTTTTGTGTTTTAATTGAATTTCTTGTCACAAAAATACCAAAAACAATTTTTCTATACTTTTCTTTTTGTGTGTGCTCTTTTAATTGACTAATTATTTGATAAGTTAATCAAATTGATTTCTCATATAATTAATTCAATTATTATCTAATGAATTTTATTAGGTCTTGTTTTATTGGTTGGTATTTAGGTTAATTAGATTGTAGTTTAGTAAGATAAGATTAAGGAAAATGGGCTAAAAATGAAATGGTTAGGTGGCTAAAAGTGCAATTTCAATTCCAAGTAAATGGCTGCCAGGTTAGTGTTCAAACGACGTATTTTCATGATCAAACTACGTCGTTTTGGTTAAATTACAAGGGGTCAATCCTAGCCATCAGATCTTTTCAATCCAATGGCCCTAATCTAATCTTTCATTTCATATATAAAGATAAAAATCAGAAATTTTGCTCTAATTAACCCAAAATCTAAACCCTAGCCCCCTCTTTCTTCTCTCACTCACCCTCTGTCGCCGCCGCCTCTCTCCATGGCGGCACCACTGCCTGCCGCCGTCCAAACACCACCAAAACTTCACCTCCCACGCGTCTCAACCTCCTCTCCATGAATCCGAACCCCAAATCCCCATAGCCCCTCTCAATCTCCATTAATCTAACCTTGGCCGAAACCCTAGCCGTCGTCCGCCACTCCAAACTCCAAAAATTTTACACCACCGGCCTCCTCCCGCTCTCCTCTTCTCCATTCCAAGCATCAAAACCTTCAAACCCCTCTAAAATCTGGCCGAATTTGGGCCAGCAGCCCCAACAATCGTCTCACCACCACCTCGTGCTCGAGCCGCTGTTTGTGTTGAGTAGACACGACCTGGAAAATGTCTGCTGCTTAGAAAAGTTCGTTCGAAGGTCGCTCGTCATCATTTGTCACTGGCTTGCTGGAAATCACGGTCACGATTCGCCAATTTAAAAATCATGCTCGTAGTTCACATTGTTGTCGAGTTGGATTTCCACCACTGTCTCGGGCACTTGGATTGTAAGATGGTAAAGATCTTAATCGTTTTCCCCGCCATTGTTTTTTCTGTTTTCTTTTGTGATTGTCCTAGGATTTTAGTTTAGTTTAAGGTTTGTCAGTGATCGTTTAATCTAGTTTCTAATTTCTTACTTATTTAAGCTAATTAGTTTTAATGTCTTTACTATTTAATACGCATTTATTTGGCGTTAACTGTTAAGTTTTGTCTCTTATCATTGATTTTAGTTTAGTCGTCAGTGTGTTGTAATTGAGTGATGTCTCTGGAGGTTAATTGAAATTTCAATATCTCCGAACTATAACTAGAATCCTAATCCCTCCTCTAAGTTTCTGATTTTCTATTTACCCATTGTTTGGTTGTAGTTTTTTTTTATTGTTAATCTGTGATTGAGTGATTCGTGTTAGTCTCATAAGCAATCATCGATATTAGTCGTTACTTAATACTTTCGAATCATGTATTAGTTAGTGTTTTGCTCTGTCATTACGTTTTGTATAGTCAATCGATTTTGTTAATCACCTTTTGAAATCCGATTAGCTATTTGTAGTTGGCGAAGTTCACTAATTTTATGGTTGTGCGATTGATTTTGGTATTTTGTTTTAGTTCAAAATCTGTTAGTAATAAGTTACTTTGTGTTTAGTCTCATTTTTGATTTCGTGTTTCAGCCAACTCGATAGTTGTTTCATTATCAACATGTATTCTACGTTGCCCTAGTTGTTAAGTTCCAATTTCATGTTTATTATCTCTAGTTTGTCTATGTTTAAGCTAATTAGTTTAAGGCCTTAACAACATGTTTTGTTTGTTTGTAGTCAACAGTTTCTTTGTTAGTTTAATGATTCAAGTCTAGTTATCTGATTTTGCACTTTCTAGTTTGGGGCAATAGTTTAGTTTGGTGTTGGTTTGTGAGGGTAGTAGAAGATACTTGAGTGTAGGACCTTCATTTGGTTGTTTCTACTGTTTGAGGACTGTTTTGGAGTACAATGCTCCAAAATTCTGTCCACAATTAGTAAGAAAAATTGTTCATTGAACAAAAATCTGGTTTTAGACAGATTTAATCTATCATTTTGGACAGATTTTTGGCCAAACAAATCTGTCCCAAAGGTCCTTTGTTCTCCTATACAAAAAGGAGGTCTTTCCACACTATAGATATCTTTGGGGCGCTAAAAAAACCAACATCTTGACACACACTCTATTCTACACTTCCATACACCCTTAGAATTGCTTGAACACACACAAAAAACATTAAAAAAATCAGCAGCTGAACACAAAAGAGTAAGCTGAAAATTGTGAGTCTTGTTTGAGTCTTGGAATGTCAAATCTTCCAAAAAACATATAAAGAGTTTAGAGTTTGATTTTGAGTCGATTCTCTTGAAGAATACCTGGCTTTAGTGAGATTTCTGGGTTGTTTTAATACGTATTCGTCGCTATTTTTATTGATGTTTCTGCTGTCATTGTTGCTGGAATTTCTGCTTCATTCATCACTGACCTTCGCTTTTTCTCTTATACCAGGTATCCCTGACATACTACTGTAATTTATTTTTTTTTGGATTTTAAAGTGAATGGAAATGAAGTTGTTCGCGTTCCCTCCAGCTTATTATAAGTCTTTTGTAGTTGTATTTTATCTTCAAATTGTTTAAGTTGAAACCATGTCCTAGTATTATTTTCCTTTTATTTGTTATGAAGTGCTCCATTGTGTGGGTCGGTGTTACTTTGTGTTTATCAGGAATTGCTTTGTTAATCTAATAAGTTTTATCGTGTTTTCCCAATTGATATGTTCGTACTATGTAAGTATTTTAGGTGAAGGTTTATAAGATGAAAACAACTATATATAGAGGACTGTCCAATTTAAAAATACTTCAGTTTTCTTGTGAGATATTATATTATTTTGGTTGTAAATTAGTTTCTGGTGTAGTTTTGACTTTTGGAGGGGGCTTATACTATATTGTAGTTTGCTATTTTCTTTAGTCTTATAAATGCCCTGTTTCACTATATATCAAGTTGGTTCTTTGATTTTACATTTGAAAAGTGGTGGTTGAGTCGTGTTGTTGCCATGCATAAGTAGTAAATGATTATTGCAAGCTTAGTTGGTTTCGCGATATAGATTGGAACTAAAGGGGGGTGATCAAACTTATGTAGAACTTATTAAAATAGGCCACTACCTTTTAGTATCACCACAAGTCCATTTTTTTTGTTTTAGTTTTAAGTAATATAAGTTAATAATTTTTCGCACTAACCTCATCTTTTAAGTTAGTAATTTCTTATCGCCAAGTTGTTTCAATTAGCCGTACATCACTCTTTTTGAATTTGTAAATAATTTTCTTAAGTTATAAAATGAACCATCAATCTACAAATAAAAAAAATACTTTTCTTTGGTTAATTTCATAACGTAGTTTTCTTTTTTCAAAGTTAGTAAATTCTTTTTAGGATAACAACGGTAAAAGCCTAGTGAAGTTTCAAACATTAAGCGAAAAATTATTATTTCTTCGAATATTGGTCAACCTTTTTTTTAGCCATTAAACAAATTCAATAAGATCATTTATTTATAAATATTTTTTTAAATAATTACTTTTGTCTTAACCGATGTCGGGAATATTCGCTTCGGAATAAAGAAGTAAAAAAAATGACAAAGTCGTGAGGGCATATCTTGTTTCATTTCTTTCAAAAATAAATACAAATTGAATTTAATTAACTTCGAGTGGGCTCTACTTATAGGTGCGACACACGAGCTAAGTTCGGGGATACTCATCTTGGTTAGTGTAAGCTAGGGTCGGGGATACTCGTCCTAGTTTGAGATTAATGAAACCATCAACAATAAAAGCATATATAGGCAAAACATGAAAACCAATTGAAACATAATTTATTTTAAAATTAATTGAAGACAACTATAGTTAATAAAGCGACCGTGCTAGAACCACGGGACTCGGGGAATGCTTTACACCTTCTCCCCGGTCAACAGAATTCCTTACCCGGACTTTGCTTTTGCAGACCAATAATAAAAGAGTTAAATCTTCCTTTGACTAGGGATTCAAATAAAAGGTGACTTGGAACACCGGAAAATCAATTCCAAGTGACGACTCTGTAGATAAAATAATCTCTACTCAAATTTGTTACTTTAATTGAAAAAACTATTTAACCCGCAATCCATAATACACACATCTTTTGAGGGTAGGAAAAAGGGGTGTGACACTAAGTTCATCCAACATAACATCAGGCCATCCTTTCAAGTTTTCAACTACCCCATATGAATATAATCCAGAACTCCCACGCAGCATAATATACCTATATATATTTATTTTATTACAAATCAACCTTTTTTCCCCAAGTAATTTCAGTAAATAATTAAAAGTATTATTAATTTTCTAAAATAAACTCTCACCTTTTGTCAACATTTAGAGGAGCACTCCCAGCATCCAAAGGATTATATGTTTTTGTGAAAGAAACTTCAATTTTGTTATCATCTTGTGCTATGACACTAAAACTTGACGCAAAAAGCCTGCCCCAAAAAACGAAGCAAAAATTAGACGTGAAAAATCTTTTTTACGGAAAATAAAATAAAAATGTGAAAATCTTACGTGTCAAAACGACCGTTCCATACAGGATCCCAATATCTGCATTTTGATAAAAATCAAAAGAAATAATGTTAATATCGAGTAATTTCTAAATCTCTAAATTAAAAATAAAAAATAAAAAATAAAAAAAAGTTGTAGCTTACCCACTCTGAGTTTCTTGCAAGGGTTCTAGGAGATTATTGAAATTATTCTTGAGTTAATACTCAAGCTTGGTTGAAGAAGAAGAATGAGAAGAAGTGGGTCTGTGAGAGAATTGAAATTTACAGAGAAAAAGAAAGATAGAGAGATGTTAGAGTATAGAGAGAAATGAGCGTGTATTGTATATTCTGAAAACTTAAAAAAAACAATGAATAGTGTATGTATATATATACATATAATTAGATTAATTAACTAATTTGCTAATTAACACTATCTATGCTAATTAACTTAACTAGTATCTAATTAACTATTATCTTTCTCTACACTCCCCCTCAAGCTAGATACTGAAAAAACATCAAAAATTCCTAGCTTGGAAGAAAGATATTCATGTTGCACTTTGTTAAGCCCCTTGGTTAGAATGTCAGCAGACTGTTCCTTTGTTGATATATATGTTGTTTTGATAAGACCTTGAATGATTTTTTCTCGGATAAAATGACAATCGATTTTAATGTGTTTGGTCCTTTCATGAAATACTGGATTTGCTGCGATTTGGATTGTTGCTTTACTATCACAGAACACTTCAATTGGCAATTTGATATCAATACCCAGTTCTTGTAACAAACCAGTTAGCCAAGTAATTTCTGCCACTGTTGTTGCGAGGCTTCTGTACTCAGCTTCTACTGAGCTTCTTGAAACTGCTGTTTGTTTCTTGGATTTCCACGATATTAAAGAGTTTCCAATTTTAACTAAGTATCCTGAAACTGACTTTCTTGAGAAGGGACATGCAACTCAGTCTGCATCACAATAAGCTGATATAGTGTTGTTGGAATTGCTTGATAGAAGTATTCCTTGCCCTGGATTGTTCTTAATGTATTTAACAATTCTTAGAGCAGCCTCCATGTGAGTTTTTTTTGGTTCTTGTAAAAATTGACTTAGTGTTTGAACACTAAAGGATATATCTGGTCTTGTCATTGTTAAATATAATAGTTTGCCTATCAACCTTTGATAAGAAACTATATCTACTAACTCTTCATTAATTAACACACTTGTATTTGTTTTGTTTATATGGTCATTCTGTAGTTGTAAGTTTTATGTTTGCTTCAAGAGGAGTTATTGCTAGCTTAGCTGCTGCAATACCAGTTTCAGAGATTAACTCTAGTGCATATTTTCTCTGATACATTAGAATTCCTTGTTTTGATCTAGCAAACTCTATTCCTAGAAAATATTTTAATTCTCCTAAATCTTTCATTTTGAAAGATTGTTGTAAATGTGCCTTATTTTCTTCAATTAATTTTAATGAATCACCGGTTACAAGCATGTCATCTACATATATTAATACCATAATAACACCTTCAGTAGTTCTCGTAAAAAACAGTGACTGATCATATTGACTTTGTTGAAACTTATTCTTTATTAAAGCTTCTGTTAGTTTAGCATTACACTGTCCGGGTGCTTGTTTTAAACCATATAAATATTTCACAAGTCTACATATTTTGTTCTCCCCCTGACTTGTGAATCCCTGTGGCAATTCCATATAAATCTCATCTATTAAGTCCGCTTGTAAGAAGGCATTATATACATCCATTTGATGTATGTGCCATTTATTTTTAGCAGCTATTGCTAGAATTGTTCTTACAGTTTTCATTTTTATAACTGGTGAGAATGTTTCTTTATAATCTATCCCTTCTTTTTGACTAAATCCTTTTGCTACTAACCTGACTTTATACCTTTCCACTTCCCCTATTGCTTTATACTTGATTTTATAAATCCATTTACATCCTATTGAAACCTTATCCGGTGGCAAGGAAACTATATCCCATGTGTGATTATTTTGAAGTGCTTCAATTTCTGCTTTCATAGCATCTATCCATTTGGGATCTTTAATAGCTTCTGAATATAGAGTAGGTTCACTAGTTGTTAATGCTTCTGTTAAATATGATTGATACTTAGGACTCAAGTGTTCATATGTGATATATTTTGATATTTCATAAGGTTTACTGTGTTGAACATTTAATGATACAAAATCTTTCATCCAGATAGGTGGTTTCTTTCCTCTATCTGACCTTCTTATGTTAGGTTGGGAGTTAACTTATTGAGTAGCACTTTCAGTATATCTGTAGTTGTTATTTGTTGGCTGTTATTTTGCCCAGTTTCTCCAACAGACTGTTCTTGTACACCAGTAGTTATTGTATCTTCTTGGTGACTTGAACTAGACTGTTCTGGTATATCAGAACCTGGTATATCTTGTAAATTAATATTACTCTCTATATTTGTCCTTTGTAAATTTTGGTCTGTACTTTGTGTCAATAATTCTGTTAAATCTGGTTGATTGAATAAGATTGTATTATTATTCTGTTTGGTCTCAAAAGGAAATATATTTTCTCTAAATTGAACATCCCTGCTTACAAAGAACTTTTCATCTATTAAATCATATAAAACATATCCCTTTTGAGTTGTTGCATATCCCATGTGTACAGATGGTTTTGCTCTAGGCAATAGTTTATCATTTTGATTTATTATTTTTGCATAGCACAAACATCCAATTACTTTAAGATGTTGTAGTGCTGGTTTCTTAATATACAACCTTTCAAAAGGACTTTTGTTGGAAATACTAGTACTAGGAACTCTATTTATTATATATACTGCAGCCATTACACAGTATCCCCAAAATTGAATTGGAATGTGAACTTGAAACCTGATTGCTCTAGTTAATTCTAAGATATGTCTATGTTTTCTCTCATCTACTCCATTCTGTTGAGGAGTATAAGGACATATTTTTTGATGAGTTATTCCTAGTTTTTTAAGAAAACTTTCACAGATTATATTAACAAATTCAGAATCATTATCTGTTCTTATTGTCTTTATAATTACACCAAACTGTGTTTTCACAAATGTAACAAACTGTTGTACAACTACACAAACATCTTTCAGCTTTATTAAGAATATCCAAGTCATTCTAGAGAAATCATCTATTATAGTCAAGAAAAACTTATTACCATCAACAGTAAGAATTTTATAAGGACCCCACAAGTCCATGTGAACTAGTTCAAAAACAGTTGAAGTTTTTATACTACTAACAGAAAATGAATTTCTAGTTTGATTTGCACAGGGACAAGTAGTACACAAATCTATTCTGTCAGCAATATTCTGCACATTTACATGAAGAATTTTCTTGAGAACTACAGCAGATACATGCCCAAGTCTTCTATGCCAAAGATCAATCTCATTTGAACTAATTCCTTTATTGATTTGTGTATCACTAGTAGTTAGACTAATTGCATTATTTCTTGACAAGTTTTGTCTACTGAGTATGTATAACCCACTATCTTCTTTACCAATCGCTTTCACCCTCCCAGTGAAGAGTTCCTGAAGTATGCAAAAATCAGGAAAGAAAGCAATTGAGCACCTTAACTCTTTCGTTACTTTAGAGACAGACAACAAATTATATTTAAATTGTGGAATGTAGAATACATTTGTTATGATATCATTTTCTGTTAGTTTACTAGTGCCTATAAGAGTTACTTGTGTAGTTTCTCCATTAGGCAAGTGTACTTTCTTTTGGTGACTTGATTGTACTGATGAAAATTCGTTTAACAGTTCTAAGTTAGCTACTATATGATTTGTAGCTCCAGTATCAACGATCCAATCATGTAATGAACTAGAAGCTAATAAGGCATGGGGAATACCTGCTGCATTAGCTGTTGGTGTTGAAGAATTTGAACTGACCCCTTCTTTATTGAGCAGATGCACTAAATGATCATATTGTTCCTTAGTGAATGTGCAATTTCCCATCCACGGCCCATTGCCCAGTTGGCTAATTTTCTGTGAACTATTATCAGTCATTGTACCCCCAGCTAGTTGAGAATTGTTCTCATTCCAGTTGCACCTTACACCTTGACTGTTTTGTACACTTGCATCAGACATCACATTGTATGCACTGTGAGTATTCATATTTCTCCTTTTTGTTCTAAATTCTGGAGGATATCCTACTACTTTGTTGCTATTCTCTTTTGAATGTCCTTTCATCTTACACACCTCACAAAACAGATTGTTGAAAAACTTTCTATTTCTCTGGTAGTTTCCACCAGCCTTAGTATACATAGCCACATCAAACTGACCAGTTCCTGCAGTAGGATTTTCCCCTAATAAACTAGCACTGTTGGCAACTATTTTTTGACTTTCATCACTAATCAGCATAACATATGCTTGATTCGCTGATGGCATTGGACTCATTAACAAAATTTGACTCCTGGCCTGTCCATATGAGTCATTCAACCCCATTAAAAATTGAAACAACTTCAATTTTTGTAAGTGAATCACGAATTCTCTTGACTTTAACTCTTCCCATAGATCCTTTAATCTTGAAAAATACGCAGATACAGATGTTGTACCTTGACTGAATGTAGCTATTTCTTTGTGTAAGTTATATGATCTTGCTCCATCAACCTTGTCAAACCTCTCATGCAAGTCATTCCAAACAACCTATGCACTAGAAGCGTACATTATTCCTCCCAACAATCCACTACTTACCGAATTCATCAGCCAAGATAACACTATCGCATTTACCCTTTCCCAGTGATTCCACAGATTTTCTGAAAAACTTTCTTTGACACAAGTTCCATCAACAAGACCTAGTTTATTTCTTCCTAACAAGGCCATTCTCATAGATCTAAACCATAATGAGTAATTCTCAATCCTAGTGAGCTGGAAAGAAATAATTTGTATACCACTTACAAGTTACATCCGATGGGCTCAAGAAGAGCGGATGGTTGTAATCGAGCACATGCAAATCTCCTTGAGTCGGAGCTAGAGCTGGAATCACCGGTGGAACAGCGGGTTGCCTATTTTCAGCCATGCTTTACCAAGAATTTCAAAGATCGACCTCTAGATCTGAAGTTTTTTTTTTCGGATTCTTTTGATTTCTGTTTTGACCTGAAGAATCAAGATGATGACTTGATGAATTAAACTTTGGTTTAATCTTGCTCTGATACCATGAAATTATTCTTGAGTTAATACTCAAACTTGGTTGAAGAAGAAGAATGAGAAGAAGTGGGTCTGTGAGAGAATTGAAATTTACAGAGAAAAAGAGAAGATAGAGAGATGTTAGAGTAGAGAGAGAAATGAGCGTGTACTGTATATTTTGAAAACTTAAAAAAAATAATTAGTAGTGTATGTATATATATACATGTAATTAGATTAACTAACTAGTTTGCTAATTAACACTAACTATGCTAACAAACTTAACTAGTATCTAATTAATTATTATCTTTCTCTACAATTATCGATTCCGTTATATTTTATTCCAACAATCGCTCCAGTGGGATTAGTTAGAGAAAGCTGCAGAACGCCATTATCAATTACCACCTAATAAATAAGTAAAAGATAATTAGCTCATATATATATGTATATACCCACACAATTAAAATAATTATATTAAAAACAAATGTGGATTTGTTTTGTATAAAATAATCGTCATTAAAAAAAAAAAGGTGCAATATTAAGACATATACATAGCCACTTGTGATCGTCATTGTGACCGGAGGAGAAACTTGTTGCAGCATTCGACTCTCTTTGGATAGATTATTCCTGCAATTTAGAAGAGAAAATAATT
This sequence comes from Nicotiana paniculata, assembly GCA_005239505.1. Lineage (NCBI taxonomy): Eukaryota > Viridiplantae > Streptophyta > Magnoliopsida > Solanales > Solanaceae > Nicotiana > Nicotiana paniculata. Next base: position 23,134 of record ML310724.1, read on the forward strand.
AAATAAATAAACAAATAAAAACTAGTCGTTAATTTCAAGTTATCATTCGAATATTGTACCAAACACTACATTAAATAATCATATGTGATACGTACAAAGGAAATTATGGACGAACTAATAAGGACATATGGGATGACTTAGTATGGTATATTCTTCCTCGATTGCTAATGATTTTATACGTTGGAATAGTCATCGTTAGAGATGGATCAAGAATTTTGAGTTAATAGTTTCTGAATACTAAAAAAAGCAGCTTAGTGGATTCTTGACTGAATTGTTTTAATATAACTAGTAAATTTCTTAATATAAATACATTAAGTCCTAGCTAAAATTACTAAGTTTTGCATACCGAACTCGTAGCTAAAACTCTAGCTTCCCTCTAATAATCATAGCCTAAACTACGTAACTAAGAAGACTAGATAATATAAAAAGGAAATCATGGTGAAGTTTAAAGACTTTTGGAGTTTGAGAAACACATGATCACTATCTTCGTTTTTTTTTTTTAATTATTTATCTGAATACATAATTCACATATTTAAAAAGAAAAGAAATAAAGGAAGAGTTTCTAGTAGTACCAAGAATGTTGCACCCTTGTACCATTGACAAGAAAGAAAAATTGGAAAACAATAGCAAATTAAACCACCACAAAACTATTCTGTTTTGCTTTTTGAAATCCATCGTTTGCATGTTTTAACACTGCAACACAACAAGTATCAAAGTTAAAGAAAATCCAAGAATATTGTATAAATCATGCATGCAAAAATTACGTCAACATTAAACAAATAGATTTAAGTTATATACAGTAACGGTATAAGAATCTTTCATCAACTTACTGCAATAACACTAATTGCTATAACGCGTTATTGCACTATTTTTCAGGTTAAAGTATATGAAGCGTATAACTATTGTTGTAGGTCTACTTAAAATGATGATGTAAAAGAATCATAAATTGTTCGTCAATATTTAGACTCTAAACAAAAATCAATTAATATTATACAAGATAACACAGAAAAATGAGGAATAAAAAGAGTGAAAGAGAGATCAGCTGACAGAAAAGGTTTATGTGAACCTTATTAATTGAGACACAGAAAACAATTCTCTTCTAAAATCAAAGTGGAAGAATTAGAAAATAACTAGTGAAAAGAGTATATATATAGACCGTTTAATTTGTATTATATAATATGTAATAAATGGTTAAGTCCCATTCCTTATTTAATTTCTTTAAATTTAGCTTCACGTAAGATGCAAAGTTTATTTTTTTTCAACAGTAAAATGGAAAGTAAAGTTGAACTTTAGTTTTATTAGCTATCTAAGTATTTACAACTGACCAGGGACATATTTTTGTCAAAGTCGGTTTGGCCAGTTGGCCCAAATTTTTGGCAAAATTCCAGTTATTTATGATAAATTACTATCCTATAAATTGCACAATATAACACAGAAGGGAGAAATTTGTAGAACTAAGAGAAATTTAATTTTATACTTCTTTGGATATAAACATAATGAATATGGAAATTATTGTTCAATAAATAAGGAAAGTCAACAAAAAGTCTGCGCTCATAGAAAAGGAATATTTTACCTTTTTAGATCTTCTTTTCTTGTTAACGCACCCTAAAATAGTGTACTTTCTAATAATACCATCTGAACGAATTTTATTCCAAATAGCACAAAGTTGGCTTACAAGACAGGGTGAACTTATTAAATAGAATAACACCAATTGTGTGGAATACACTTAAGTTTTAATTAAAGGTCTCGAGTTATGAGGATGAGAGCTTCTTCATAAGGTGTGCTTTAGTGGACCTATCTGGCACTAAGTCGAGTTTTTTGGTTAAATGGGTTATTCTATCATATATTAAATTTTACCCAATAGGATATAAATAGTAGCATTGTTTATCAGGGTATAAGTGTTCCCCCTCGCTAGCAACAAAAGTAACAGTATTACAATCTAAAATTTGTCTTGAGAAAACCGTTTCTGCATTGTCTGTCCAAAAAAATGATTCGCAAACATCGGAGGAACTATTGTTACATAAAGTCTATCAAAAAAATCCTTTTTGGCACCCTCCTTTGCCAACAGATCAACTACTTTGTTCGTCTCCCTGTAGTTGTGCTTCACCACTACGTCTCTGAGCCTTAGGATGATTGACCTCATTCAAAAATTATTGAGTCAAATACATGATTTCTGTTGTTGAGCATTCTTATACCTCAGTAGAATCTGTGTTGATTTCCAGAGGTGTTAACCGTCTTTCTTCGGTAATCTACAATCCTCTCAGCACCGCAAAAAGTTTTGCTTGTGTATTAGTTGTGTGGTGCATGCTACCCATGAAGCCCAGTACTCAGTTTCTGCTTGCGTCTTTAAAAACTCCTCCCACTCCTCCTTTTCTCTGATTCCCAATAACAGCACCATCAGTGTTAAGCTTATAGTGGTCTCTTGGTGGGGGGTCCATTTGACCCAAATAGTTTTCGTTTTTTGTGACTGCTTTGTCAACTGAGATAGTGATATACTCAGTCGCGTTTGCCAATGCAATATTAGCTTGGACTTTGAAGAAAAAAAAAAGAATATTGGATGATTAAACCATGAAAAAAGACTTTGATAGAATTGCTTTTGCTTCTTTATTAACTATGTGACTATGTGAGTTATTGTCTTTGGGATTGATTCCACTCAATCATCAACCATGAAGCAAGTATTTCGATACATTGGTTTCTCTCTTATTGGTTAAAATTAAATATTAACGTGCTTGAAACATAAAGCTTAATCAAAGAAGGGAAATTTTTTTTAAAAGCTTAAGCACATTAATATCATTTAAATTTTTAGCGGTTCAAGATTAGTAGACTAAGCTACCAAAAATTTACAGGCACCTATGCTTAAAACTTGAAGAAATAGATAGATAAGTTTTTCTTTACCCTTCAAATTCTATCAACATGTACAAAACCCAAAATTTTCCGTTCTATTTCATCTAAAAGTTTAAGCTCAAGAATTCCTCCTCGGGATTAATTACTTTCAGGAGGGCCTTCAAGTCGAATATAATCATACATAATTCCTCTCCAAGGCCTTTCACTTCTCGTTTGCTTCAGATACATAACATTGGTTCCAAATACAAGAAGAGAACCAGGAACATTTATAGTATATAGTCTGTATAATCCATGAATTCCATGTCTAGCTATCGCGTTATCTTTGCCGATTAACCCTGTTGTATAGTGAGGAGCATCTGTGTCTGGACCATTAAATTGAACCTAAAAATGAAGGAACATATACATGTAATTAGTCGAAAAATTTATGAATAAACTAGGAAAGTTACAAGAAAAAGGATTGAGAAGATTATTAGTTCATACTTGAAGTTCAGCATCATTTGCTGAGGCTAATGCTAGTTGAAGAGTATAATTTGCTGATTGATCAATATCATCAAGATCAAATAGAACTTGCCATGTAGTTGGTACATAAGTCTTGTTTCCATCATCACTGTATAATCAAGGTCAGAATCAAGACTATATAATAAATTAAAACATGCAATGTACTGTTTCATACGATGAAAGTCATTTTCGAGAAACCATTTTTCATGAATAATTTGGAGCACAGGGTCTACCGAAAATAGCATCACAAGGTAGGGACGGGGTAAGGTTGCGTACACATTACCTTCCCCAGACCCCACTTGTTGGATTACACCGAATTTATTGTTGCTACATAGCTCCAAGGAGTACTGACACCCCTTTGTCGGAAAAATACACTATGAGGTAAAAATTATATACACTATGTATTGAATTCCTTTAACTTCTTTATGTATTTACTTTTTTAAAATTATGACACCCTATAGTGAGAATTGTGGCTCCACTATTGGCACTCGGACCTTTCACGTAATCATGCAAAGGGAAGGTTCTAATGAAAAAACGCGCTAAATTGTGTAAAGATGTTGTGAACATACTTGTAAATATATCTATTGACATGAGCAAAGAACCAATCTGTTTGATAGTTGCTTAATCCAACAGTAAACACCAAATCATCATCAGGGTATATCTCTGTGTACCTATCCCATAATCCATATTGCCTGAACCTGAAAAAACCAACAAAATGCATTACTAATTAATTATGCAAATAAACCTGGCAAAAACTAGCTATCTAAATGGGAATTTAGCTCACCTTTCTGCATTGTTTACAACATATAATTGGTTCAAGAGTCTTGGTTGTGCATCAGGAATGAAAAATTCAGAAGCAGTCCTTTCTGGAATTCCTATTTCCCACATTGTTGGACCATTCCTTGGCGCATCATATACGAGTTTTTCTACTCTTGTTCTTGATCCTGTTTTATCCGTAGCCATATTAGAGAGCAGTGTAATATCATAATTTCGGCTCTATTTCAGATTCAATACTCCCTCAAATTTGAATATCTTTTTCAGACTTTTCGTTTTAACCCTTAATGAAGTGCTCTTATAGCCTGTACACATATTTAACCACTAGTTAAATGGATAATTTTGGCAGTTTTTCTTTTTGAACTCCCTACCAAGTCAAACACGGACAAATAACGTGAAACGGGAGGTGTATCTTATTTATTGACCAAAGTCGAGTAATCGATGAAAAAATAAATATTGACTTTCAAATATCAACTCACTATTTGATGTAAATATAACAAACAACAACAACAAACCCAGTGAGTTCCCACAAGTGGGGTCGAGTGAGGATCAGAGAGCATATTTTCGATAGACCCTTAGCTAGAAATCAAAACTAATTTGCAAACCTGGGGCGACATTCATGTATGCATCGTACATGTAATCTCCAATAAATCCAGGGATCCAAGCATACAAGCTATAATTTCCAGGGATGACATTATTAATCAAGAAATAGCCCTCGGTATCTGTTTGAGTCCAAAACTGATAAGCCTGAAGAGAAAAAAAACATAAAATGGTTCACTTTTATTTTTCAATTACAAGTAAAAGTTGGAAATTTACAAAGAATCTAGTAAACCTAAAAGGAGAAAAGAGTTGCGGTCAGACATTTCTATAACAGCATCCCTGTATAATAAACTTCACTATAAAAGTCAAGTTTTTCCATAACCAATTTTCATGTTATGTTATTATATATGTTCTATAAAACAGTACTTCGCTATAATATTCAAAAACATTCGGAACAAACGAGGCTGATAAAAAAAGGGCTGACCTTGTTTTCCATTTGCCATGATCCAATATCTCCTGGAGCAGCTAATCCAATGAAAGCAGAGTTTGCAGTTATAAGCTTTTCACTTACATAGCTGAAACAAAAAGAATTCTAGCTTATTGATGACTAGTTCAAATATAATTATTTTTTTATACTCCCTCCGTTCACTTTTACTTCTTCATTATACTAAAAATATATATTCACTTTTACTGGTCTATTTTAGCAAATCAAGAGAAAGACAATTTTTTTTTTCCGGTGTTTTATCCTTATGGTTAACTACTCATTCCCTAAATCATTTCCCAAGACTTTCTGAAATTCGATTATTAATATGGGTAAATTGTGAAATACATACTTCATTTATTTTTTCTTAAAGGGAAAGCAAAGTCAAAAGTGGAGAATTAAAAGTGAACAGAAGGAGTACTACATAGTAATGTTATTCTTAAGTAAATGTACCTGTCGCGAACGAGTAATCTGCCAGTTACAATACCTCGTTGATCAGATCGAACAAAATCCTCCGAACGAGGAAAATTATATGGCCAATTTTCAGTTTCTATGAACATTTGTTCTTTTGCATCAGTCCATAGTGTAAGAGTGTCTAGCTCATCAGGTGAAAGAGAGTTTAGGTAGGTAAAAACAGGGCCAAACACCTTTTTCCAGGGCTCTCCATCTCTAAATTTCAGTCCCAAACTCTCTCCAGCATAATGTGTACTAAAGAACATCTGTTAAATAAGTTATCGAGATTAATTAGTACTCGATAAGTAAGTAATCTCGTTCGTGTTTGACCAGAACGATAATGTTAAGCTATGTTGCTCGGATTCTCCGAAAATGTCGGATATGTGTCGGATCTTCCAAAATAGTACATTTTTGGAGGATCCAACACGGGAACGATAACATTTTGGAAAGTTCGTGCAACATAGATGTTAAGTATTCCACATTAACGACAAATAAAATTGATCATATTATATTATGTGTGACTCATAGTGATCATTTATCAATATTTATACATAATATGGCCCGTATTTGACCATACGATCACATTTTTCTTTCTTAGATCACATTTGGTTGATATCGGGAAAAAAAAAAGGAAAAATAACACTATATAAAGCTCTAAAATAATAGTCGGAAAAAAATAAAATATACACATTATTGTATGTTATACATAAATTTTAAACACTTTCGGTTCCATCATATAAATAGTTTTGGCCAAGGGCTAAAATTGATATTTGCCCAAACACATTAAGCTTAATTTACCAAATACACTTTGAAATTCATAGTTTTTGCACGATAAAAATGACAGCAGTTTATTGAATTGGATGAAAATTTAATCGAAAAATAGAAAAAGATCATTTTTTTAATTTTTATATATGGATAAGTTGTAAAAGTTGTGCAGGCTAGCCCTTTTTGGACCCTTTTTTGAAAAATAGCCAGAGTTTCAAAATACATTGAAAAGTAAACACCATGACAGTGTCATGGACTTCAATCCGAGATACTGCCCTGATTTCTGAATATTGGCTAATTATTCAATAATTTTGAATCTATGACTATTTTTCAATTACAAGTTCGAAAAACAGCTATTATTTTCAATTTTTACCCGGAAAAGTTACTCACATTGAGGCTTACTGGGCCGGTATGAGAAGTAAGGTCTTGTTTAAGAGGCCCACCAGTCCTGAACTCATCGGTCGGTGTGATCATCCAAAATCCAGTTCGTGGATTTGGGCTTATCCACCCATGGACCCGATTATCCTTGTTCTCACAAGAATATTGATATTTGTCATCAACCTAAATACATATTTTTGAGAAAATAAATAGAATTAAAGGTTAAAAATTAAAACAATACTGTAGATTTTGAAATTTACCTCTCCTTTGATGAAAGAATTAGTTGGGTTTGTAAGAAGAACCGCTTCTGGATAATCAAGTTTTTGGCCCATTTCACGATCTTGGGCCGTTGGCATAATCCTTTGCCGTTCGTCTGAAATTGCCATATATTGGAACCTGCCCAAACAATTTAAAACCATTAATTAATTATTCGAGAAGATGACATTGTATAGCTGCTCTCAAAATAATAGCCGAAAAAAATATAATATTTTATATATTTTCGTATCTTATGTATATAAATTATACAATTTTTATATATATATTCAGCTACTGAACGTAAATAGTTTATGTCGCTGGCTAAAAATGAAAAAAATCCCAGATTATTTTGAAAAAAATTACTCCACACACTCGAGAGGATGAGCCCAAAAGTAAATAAAAACAATAAACATACTAAAATACGTAAAATAGGTGAATAAGGAAATTTACCAAAATATAGAAAAAATAATAAAGGAAAAGAAAAAAGAGAAAAAACAATAAAGGCATTTATAGTTTTTATATTTACTTACAACTCTTCTTTGAGCTTGAAGACAATTCTTCCTTGGTAGACATCAATATTTGGCCATCCTTCCAAACGTTCTAAAATCCCATAAGAGTAAAATCCAGAACTTCCTCTTAGTATTATAAACCTACGAGCTTACAGAAAAGAAAAAATTAAGTTTGGTAAAAAAATACGAATATTATATATCTTAATTAGAACACAAGAAAAAAACACAAATGAATCACTTAATCATAATCACAACAAATAGTTAATAGCATTTATTTTATAATGGATGTTTGACTAAATTGCTCCCTTTTCGTCTTTAAATGAGTAATTAATGACAATTTTCCTTCTTGGAATAGTAATGACTTAACTTGCATAACAATAATAATAACAATAAAATAATAATAGTACATTCTTAGTGTTATATAGTCACATCATTTTTCTCATTCTTTTGAGAAATACGAAAGTGTAGAACTCATGAAAAAAAAGACGTATTAACAACAACAAGATAACAATATAATCGAAGTAAAAGGAATAATAAGAGTAATAAAAACATAAATATAAGAAAATACGAGAATAATACTAATGCGTTTAACGATTATTATCGCAAAGACGAAGGTAAAGAGACTTAAATTACCACCTTTTATCAATATTCATGGAAAGATGTGAATTATTTAAAGAATCCCAAGTCCTTGTAAATGAAAGCTCCACTTGATTTTCATCTTCCATAATAACATTAAACTCTGTTGCATGTAATCTGCATATCAGAAATAGAAATCCCTTTTAGTTAATTATATTGAAATTGCATTTTACGAGTCAAAATTTGTAGGGAAAAAAAAAACGCACTTGTCAAAAATCCCTGTTTTGTCTGGCTTGTTCCAAACAATATCCCAATACCTATTTTCATTTCAAGAATTCAAATTAAGTAAATAATGTAAAAAAAAAAAATTAAAAAAAATTGAATTAAATAGATTGTGTAAAAAACTTACCCTCTGTTATCATCTTCATTTTCATCTTCCAGTAAATTATCAATCCCATTATATTGTATTCCAGTGACCATTCCCTCAGGAACAGAGAAAGTGATGTTAAACAGTCCATTATTAACCACCACCTTTAAAAGAACAAATTAATAAGATAGAAATATAAGAGGGTTTTCTTAAAATAAAAGAATAAATTTTATTTATCAATAAACTTACTTCATTTATTCCAAATTAGTAGAGTTGCCTATATGTTTATAAGCCACCATTTTTCATTTTTCTTCTAGTTTAATCTATGAGAAATAGTAAAAATAAAAAATAAAAAATAAAAAAAAAGAAATTGGAAAAAACTTTACATAATCATCCAGTCTAAGCAATTGTACTGGTGGAAAAGACTGTTCGTCTAATTGGCTGTTTTTCTTATTTATTTTTCTGCAAAACAATTTCCCAAAAAAAAGAGGAAAAATTAGAGACCAAGCAATAGTGAATTGAAAATGATAGAAAAGAACGCAAACTTAAACTATTATAAGTACACAGATGAAACACAATTACTAGTAAATGAAGTGAAATTTCTTTTAATAGAGCAACAAAGGTTGAGACGGGGTAATAAGTACTCCTTTATCATTAACCAGAAGTATCAGATTCAAGCCCTGGATATAAAATTGTCTTTGTTAGGGAGCGATTTATCCCCAATGTAGGACTTTCCGGCATAAACCTAAAATGCAAATATCGACTACCGAATAAAAAACTAAAAAGATTCTTTTAATGCTACAAAATTTTCTTTTAATGCTAGAAAATACGAGAAAAAAGGCGAGGGCAATGTCTATCATTTTTGAGCCTCTAAATTTAGTCAACAGTTTGCCTAAAAAGTCACAGACTCCAATGAAAAGTGACATTTCTCATTCACGGGTTCTCTTTAATTTCCAGTACATTCTATCTCTTTTATATTATTCTTTTTTGCCTTTTTGTTTTTAATTAAACAAAAAACATCTGGCAGTAGTTGGTTTAATAGTTATGGAGTTTTTCTTAAATTATCGTTGTCCACTTAAATAAAATAACTTTGTGGTTCTATTATAACGTTCCACGTTCTTAACTATTATAATAAGTAATTATCTTATTTTCTAGGTTAATAGTCCCATTATTTATAAATAATTACTTGCAAATATATTTTCTAATCTCATAATTAGATATTTTTTTCTAAGCTATTACTTCCTCCCGTCCATTTAACTGATTTTTTGGTTGTCTTAACACATATTAAAGAATCCACTTTTTATTATTAATTAACAATGAAATTGACTATATTAAATTTAATTATTCATTAAAAATATAACAAATACTTCTAACCTCTTTACTCTAAAAACGACTTTGAAAAAAGAAGTTAATTTCTTCTTGATATCTGAAAAAATTAAATATTACAGACCGCCAAAAAATCAAGTTAGGGGGTGCACATATAAATTCAAAGTGGTTGGAGAAATTAGATGAAGAATGTAAAGAGAGAAAAAAAAAGACCTTTTTTTTTTTTTTTTTTGGGACATGTTCACGAGATGTAATTGTGTGGTGTGAAGAGGAATAAAAAAGAAAAACATGATATGATAGGACCATAAATTGGGTGAAAATGTTCAATAGAAAGATGACAAGTTAGTTCATATGAGAACAAAAATAAGTGTGTGAAACTGAAAAGGTAAATTCTTAGACCACTTTTCGCCATTCTATCACAGAATTACTTGACAAGTGTCATTTGCTCAGATACGTTGCGATAATTTTAAATCATGAGTAATTTTAGTTTCAAATCTCTCTATAATAGTTTTATTTATTTCGAATATTATTAAATTTTATAACGAAGTGTTATTATAAAAATTATGTCTTATTACATAGGAATGTATATATTAGAAGAAATCTAAGATTCACTTTATGTTATTTCGTATTCACGCAAGGTCTGAAAAACGACCGTACTCGAAAGGTAGGGGGTGCACATATAAATTCAATGTGGTTGGAGAAATTAGATGAAGAATATAAAATCCGTTGACATTAAACTACTCATTTTGCTTATAACGATATATATTTTATAGCCAAAATATTTTATGATATGTTAAAGACTACAAATCTTTTTCTGTATCAATATTATTTTTGACTGGGATAAAATAGTAAATAAATAGAAGAAATTGAAGAAGGTGAGAAAATCTTCAGAACAAGTTGAATCAAAGGAACAATAGAGCTTTGATTTTATCATCCAATAGTTGCGGGGTGGTAGGGAGGAACATATTTAAATGAAACCTATGATTTTTCTTTAAAAAAAGAGAAAAAAAAAGAAAAAAAGAAAAGAAAGAACAATAAAACAGAAGTAAAGGAAAAGGAAGAGAAAACAAGGTGTGAATTCTCCACCAGAAGTTACTCCCTCTAGTCTCATATTATGTGACGACGTATTTCTCTGTTACACGTCTCTTAAGAAATATTAAGTAGGAAGTGAATTAGACTATTCCACCCTTATTTATATCTTAAGATATAATCTTTGTTGATTGGATATTTATTTTATTTATGTGTTATCGCTATCTTCAAACAAAATTATTACTAAGGGTAAACAGGGGAAAAAATAATTAATTTTGTCTTAAATGTCTAAAAATGACAAATAATTTGAGACAAATATTTTTAATAACTCTGATTATTAATATGAGACGGAGGGAGCATTGTGTTAAGGTAAGAAATTTTGAAATTAGATTAGCCACTAAACAATTTTCGGTTTTCATGATTCTGACTCGTCAGTTGCATGTAAAGATAATGGGTTAGCGGTTAATAAAGTGAGACAAAAATAGTGGAGAATAGTGCTTTAATTCCAGCAAAAAAAAAAGAAAAAAAATTATTTGGTTATTATTTCTATCTGTTCAAGTTTTATGGTAGAGTTATACGATATCTATACCAATAAAAGATAGCATATATTAATAAAATAGTCGAAATACGCAAGCAAACCCGAATACCACCTTTACTTTAAAAAGATAGTCAGCTCAACTAAAATCATGAACTGTATTCCCAGGATGTGTGAAGCCAAAGCACAAGTTGACAGAAACAAATATTAAACACATGTACAAAAACTTAGTCTTTAATTTCTTAAATTAATGCAGGTCAAATAGCAGATTACTAAAAATGAAGTTATTATAATAATAAAACTTAAAAGAAAAGGTAAAGAATTCTAACTCTCTTGTTAATGCAGATCCAGCCAACAAAAATAGCTGAATAAAAATTCCCAGCAATCCAAGAATAGAGCTCCATTCTCTCTTCATTTTTCTCACCTTCTAACCAGTTTTTTCAATTCCTGTAAAGTCACATTTGCACATATATATATATATATATATACACACACATTAATTAAAACCAGAATCATTTTCTTGTAAAAAACGAAAAAGAAACAAAAAAGATGTAAGAAGAAACAGAAAAGACAATGCATATACCTGTGTATAGAGAAGCAAGACAAGAAGCAAATGTTCTATGGTTTTTTCAGGAATAATTTTCTTGGGATTCTTTAGTATTTTGTCTTGTTTTTTTGACTAGGGGTGGGTGGGGTGGGTAGTGTGTGTGTGGTTGTGGTTGTGGGGTTGAGGTGTGAATCCAAGAGAGTAAAAAAACGTTACGAAGGTTTCTTTTGAGAGTTAAATTCAAGCTCATTTCTTGGGTTTATATAGAGAAAAGCTAGCTAATTAGCTTAAGTATGAATGGTTAAATTCCATTCAATATTTCTTCTGTGAAGGGAAACTCTTCTTTTTCTCTTTTACTTTAATCATTTCGTCTCTGAAGTTCATCCAACTAATTTAGATTCGCGCCATATAGAACCTATTTTAAAAAAATGCTTCCTACCAAAAGTTTGTTCATTCTCAAGATTTAAGTCCGAAACTTATGGTTAAATATTAAAAGATCTTACTCATTCCACCACATCTAGAGGCGTATGTAGTGTACTTGTAACGAGTCCAATTGAATACATAACTTTCAACGTGCAGTAAACAAATTAAGTGTAAAATTTCATTAAAATTACAAAAATAACAAATATGAACCCATTACTTTAAAATTATACTAGGCTCAATATTGAAACCCTTCAAAGTTGAACCCATAAAATTTAAATCCTGGATCCGCTTCGATCTGACCACATCCTTGGTGATAACCGGAAGCATTTCTAATTAAGAAGTTTTATTGTTGATAATCTAAAAGATAAAGCCTATAGTTGGGAATAGAAACTTTGAAAATAAAACAGATAACCTGCTAAAACAAGTTTAAAAAAAAAAATAATAAGTAATATGATGGTATCAATATAATATAAGTAACTTTTTGTTAGGAAAAAAATAGAAATAAGTATATATATTGAGAAGTGTACCCATTTCCCTTTAAATCTTGATTAGCTCTCTTATTAGTGTTTTACCATATGCTTAAATGCTTGTACGTTGCTGCTTTGATGTTATTACTGTTAACATTATCAGTTTCAAAAAGAGGTATTCGGTAATTGTTGCTGAGCTTTGGCTATTAATTCTGCTTATTATTCTATTCGTTTACTTTTACTTGTGCATTATATATAAATTTTGCATACCCCTTCAGAAATACTTCCTCTATCTCATATTATATTGTTATTAAAAATAGTCGTCTCAAATTATTTATCACTTTAGTAGTTCAGACAAAATTGATTATCTTTTTCCTTTTTTAATTACCCTTAGTAATAATTATCCTTGAAGATTTTTGTTCAAATACCTATAAAGAAAGATTAAATATTAAGACATAAATAAGGGTAAAGTAGTCAAAATTTCATCCTAATTAATTTTTCTTAAGGGGCGTGGACAAGAAAATTATGACAGATAATATGAAATGGAGAAAGTAATAAATGAAGTGCATAATTTATCATGATATCCATATTAATTGATGCATATTTTTAATGGATCTGAGAAAATAATTTGAAATGAGTAACTAATATTGAGAGTATAACAGGAAAAAGAAATTATTTTTTCTTGATATGCTAAAAGTGACAAATAAAAGTAAAAATCAATTTTTTTAAATACTGGACAAGTAAAAATAAACGGAGGAGAGCTGGTAATTCAATTATTGTTTGTCAAACACCAAGAGTTTGGAGTGGTTGGTTTAAAACTTGACTATATTCACCAAATATAAGGGTTACTGTATGTTAGGACAATTAGCATAGGGACCAACATATGAAAATTTAGTCTTGTCAACCTGTAAAAGAAGAAAAGAGGAAAAATAATTAAGAGTTTATACTTTCAATGTGTAGAATCAAACTACTACATGAGTAACCATATTTTACGTCTAGAATTAATTAGGATTTTATCTCCTTCATTAAAGGCTACTTAACAAATGATGCTTTTACTTTAATTTCTACCAACTTTTCTTGATTTTGATAAACTTCATATTAATTTACTTCTGGCATCAAATATTGAACTTTGACAATTTTAAATTTAATTTAGAGTAGCCATAACTAGTGGGTTTTTAAAAAAAATTAATAAGTTATCTATTACTAACTTTTTTTTATGTACCCTTATTGTTTCATTTAATTACTAGAGCACTAAATTAAACGATATATTTATGAAAAAATAGAAGGATAGTCAAACTAAATAACCGTATGATTAGATTATCAAAATTCAAAATGGCTGTTTTTTTAAGAGAAGGAGAGGATGCAACACTTAGGCAGCAGGTTCATCTGAACCTATAGATGCGGAGTGTAAATGTAAATTTAAATTTTCACTAATATTTCAACAAATATTTGTATTTGAATTCATTTTAAAAAGTACAATGATTTAATGTTAAAAATATTATAACTCGACCCTATTAGTTTAAATTCTGAATACGTTATTTCTTAAGAGATGTGGAGAAGTTTTAAAAGACAAATAATAGGGACAAAAATGAGTAGTAAATATAGGGGAGGGATTAACTTAATTTTTTTTTTTATTAACTTAATTTCGTCTTTGCAGTGACAGAACTTTTTGTCTGTATTAAAGATTAGTTGGTCTTGAAACAAGGTCTTGGTTTTGTAACAAATCTAATCTCTTCTTATTTGTAGTTATTATGAATATTACAGATAATGTCATAATTAAGAACTACTCACGATTAGTGTGATAAGCATGACCCCTCGATATGGACATCATGCTGTCATTAATATGAAACGTTCTTGCTAATAAAACTCAAATACTGAATTTTAAAGTAAAATTAAGTATAGACAATTGAATTTGGAATTAGTGATCTACCGATGAAAGTTTTTACGTATTAGCAGAGGCGGAGGGATTAACTGTATGGATCAAAATCTGATCAAAAGAAGTTCGCATAAGAAGGAACGACCAGGAGTCGAGTAAGCCGAAGTCATGCTTATGAGGCGATATGACAGCGAGTAGCTCGACCATGGCCGAGGTCAAATATCCAGAAGGCCCATACGGCAAATCAGACGCTTAGGTGTCTCAGAGGATTATTCTAAAGGTCGATCAAAGGACTGAGGCACTCTGGTTAAGGACCGTTGGGTGTATCAGAGTGTTTGGTATAAATACTAGGGAGGTTCACAAACACAGAGGGAGGTCACTCTTAAGGGGAAAAGGCTCGGGATCTGAGGTCATGCACTATGAGGTAGAAAGAACCCAGCACCTTGTTATCCTCCGTAAATCAACTTTATTGAATAAAGGAAGATCTATCTCGTATATGGATTGGTAAACCCTTCCCTTCATTTGCCTTCCATTATTATTTGATATCGGTCAAGTTATTATCTTTTCTTGTATTACGGAACTTAATCGAGATTACAACCGATTTATTTGTCCAACCATGCTAGCTCACTCTTGTTTATGATCTTTGATTTAGAATTAATTATCTTCGGCTATGATTTACCTTCGATCTCTTTATTTAGTTCGGTCTAACAAAAAGGCTTAGAACTTTTTGGTCAAACAATTTGGCATCGTCTGTGGGAATTTTCTACCAAAGTCCTAGTTTCCTCTAGATCCAAATGCGGTCCTAATTCTATTTCCCATTCGATAAACTTTCATCCTTTCATTACGCACGCAAACTTGAGAAACTCGCACGTAAGCCATTAAAACCACCAAACCAACCAAGGATAGATCCTTGCATGAAATTAGAGTTGTGTTTGATTTATACACAAGAACTATGTTGCGCCATAATAGCTGTTCTGGTGCGTTGTGAGCGCAATTCATTAGAGTAGGGCTACGACCATTACGTACCAAGCGCGTCCGCAATCTTATTGCCATATTAACGCCAGATACCGTCTATACCTCACGTATACTGCCTTCTCTCTTACAATATGGAATTATGCCTGTTATGTAATTCTCTGAAATAATAAATATGCCTCGTCTGTGTGTTTGCGGTATGACTCTATATTTTTGTTGTGTTTGTACGCCCGGGACTGGGTCGAAATGGGACTTGAACTTGAGGCCCTAACGGGCGAAGTGAGTCGTCAGTCCGTGAGGTGCCCAGCTACTAAAATTAATGGCTTATTCTAAATTCAATTGCGAAATTTTTGAGTCTAACGTCTAAATCGTTTGCTTTGTGGACTTTTTTTTCTTTCTTTTAAATGGTGATATGTTACTGTGCTGAGTGGTTAATTAACGCATCCAAAGTTTTAATCTAACAAGGGAAATTGTCCTAATGTATAAAGCAGTTTCATTATTCATATTCTAACGTAAATCGCTTCTTCCGGTCCACAATAAGTGATCATTTTACCTTTTATTTTAGTACAAAATAAGTGTTCATTTACATAATCAAAAAAAAATTAATTTTATTTTTTAAAAATTTATCGTTATTTACATATTTCAATGTGTCACGATAATAATTCTCTAAAAATTTATATATACTTAATAAATGTGCCAAAGATAAAATAATCGCTTACTAGGATTTTGGGGTGGGGAGGAAGAAAGAAAAAGGTAGAAGTTCTTTGGTATGCTGCCCACGCGCACTAGGGTTGAGTTTGCTTGGCTTTTAGGTAAAGCTATGTCAGGAATCAGGATCTAATTGAAACAAACAAAAAAATATGGAAAGAAAATATCAAAAGTTGAGCTCTTTGAATGCCCTTATCCCAAGTTGATGTTGTAGTGGACTAAACTCTCAGCTCTCAAGATGAGTAGACAAAGTAAAAATAGCACGGCCTAATTAGTTTTTGGTCTGGTCATTTAAAAATAGTTAGTGTTTGTTAAATTATTGAAAAATAATCATTATTTTGTCGCAAAAGAGACGGGCCCAACATAATATATTGGAGTTCGGTGTACCTGTGTATGAATTTCCAGCATATTATGCTGGAACTTTAACACGCAAAAAGTTCCAGCATAATATACTGAGATTCGAGCACCTGTGTATGAACTTCCAGCATATTATGCTGGACCGGTATACTTTGCTGGAACTCCAGTATAATATACTGAAGTTCAAGTACACTTATGCTGAAATTCCAGTATATTATATGGTGGAGTATTTTTCGGATTTTGAACAGTGTTTTCGTTCAGATTTATCTTTACATGAAAATTGGCTAAATTTCGATTACTTTTACAACTGTGGCTATTTTTGAATGACCACCTGTAAATCTGACTATTTTTTGAATTTCTCGCGTAGAAAAAATGACTCATTCCACATAGAGCCCCCCCCCCCCNCACCCCAAAAAAAAAAAGGCCAACAAATGTAGATTAAAAACAGAAATGAAAAAGCGCTAATGGCCCCACTACAAGAAAACTGAAAATTACTAAATATGAGAAACGTGGAGATTTAAAAAGTTTGTCTCAATTTAAACTATAAATGTATTGGAAAGGGGAGAATTTAAATTCACATTTTGGGAATCAACTCGCAGATACCTCATTTACTCTTTCAACCTTTATACTAAGATTATCATGCTCTTTATGTCGTTCAATTTTATAAAAGTCAAACTCTATTTGTAGAGGTCCAAACTTAATTTCTTTAATGTCTTCATTGCCTAATTACTCCCCCGTCCTTTTTAATTGTCATAATTACTAAACATAATTGTGTTCAATTTTCTTTCAATAATGCAAAAGGGACGAAAATGGAAGGAGTAAATGACTTCAAATTCCTTCTATAGAAACATCCAAAAAGAGAATATAAAAGGTACTCTTGTTGCTTGAATTCTGAGGGATCAAAAGTGCCAAAATAAAGTTAATGGTGAAGATGTGGACGTTTTATTTTTTGGGATCATGTGATACCAAACTATAAGGACCACTCGTGACTTTTAATTGACCTTATGTTTCATAATGCACTACTCTTACTGTTTTCCCCTTTTTATCTAAGACCTTTTGTGCAGTGCAGAGCTAGCATCCGGGATACGGGTTAGGCCGCACCCAATTATAGTTTTGATCCAAATTTTATATTTATATTAATAAATTTATTTAATATGCATAAATTATTAATTTAGAATTTAGTAACTTGAACGATTACAATTACGAACCTATAAATTTCACTCTGCTTCGTCTCTTGTTGATGTCCAAGCCCATGACACATAAATTTGTCCCTTGGACAACGCCATCATCAAGCCAAAAAAATGTGCATACCATGTGAAATTGTTATATGCTTTATAAGACTTTTCAATTTTTTTTTCTTTCTCATTCAGATGTGAGATTTATTTAAATAGAGTCATATGTAACCCTTTTTGAGAAACTTGCTAGTCTAAGTCTGCCAGTCCGGCCTTGTCTTTGACCCGCCCTCCATCATGAACGTCACATAATTACATGTAAACCTTTATGATTATATAATACTAGTAAAATTAACCTCGTAACATAAACCAAAGATCACCTGCTTGCAGAATGCCCAGTAGGAAGACAGATCTGGCAGAAGCTCATGCAGTGGATACAACCCAACTGGATGAATATGAGTACATGGAGCCAAATGCAGGATTGGATTGAACAGAACACCAAAGCAAAGCTAGTAAAGATGATATACACAGAATATGTATATCCACTTTGGATGGAAAGGAACAAAAGAATTTTTGAGCGAAAGGAGACTACATGGGAAGCAGTGGCCCGAGAAATTGCCTATAACTGTCATGTTCGAGCTAATAATGCTACTAAGATAATGCTTCAATATTGTAAATTTCTTAGGTAGCAAAAGATGATAATTGTCTTTGAGTAGAAGTGTATACATATAGGAAAGTTGAGAGAATCAGACTGTGACATAAGATCTGATCGATTTGTAAATATTACTTTTTGGTTATTAATGAAAGTTATAATTACCAAAAAAAAAATTAACCTCGTAAAAAAAATCTTCACGATTGTTCTGTGTATACTCAACTCATTCAAGATATCCATATTTCGGAAAGAACTTGAAAACAAAAGGCTTCTATGCTTTCGGCCAAAGTTAAATTACTAACGTGGGGTTATGGCCTCACCTTTGACCATTGGGTCAAAGTCGAAGCCCTTTGGAGCTAGAGTTGGGACTGCTAGACGCTCTTCTCCTTTCGAGTGAATTGGATTACTTCGGCTCGAATGCCTTTGATCAAATGGAAGGGATGAATGCCTACACTTAGCGATTTTGTTCGGTCATTCCTTCTTTACTTATTCGCCATAGCTTGAGAATTAATTGCACGAGAGAGTAAGTAAGAGATTAAAAAGAAGATCATTAGACCTCGCTCTCGGGCCGAGGCAGAACAAAGAAAGCATTAGATCTTTGCTTGTTTCGTGGCATGGACCAAAGCAAAGGTTCTGCTGCTATCGACATCTACGTTTTATTAGAAAAAGCAACTACTAGTTTATGTTTGTGATTATTTTTTTCTGTATTAATTACATTATGTATGTGTCTATATTCTTTTGTGCATATTGGCTTCGTTAAGAGATCGTGTTGGGATAATTAGTCTAAGATCTAGGTCGTGACTCCATTCTTTCATTATCTTTATGTAACCAATAGAGGTATCAAAATTGGCCCAGAAAAATATGACCCGTCCATTTTCCGAATTCAGCCTATCTTGATCCAGCAAATCTAAGTCTATCTAAAATTGAACTGATTTTTAACTGATATTCAGCTTAAAGTATGTGTATTTATATGCATATCGCCTCTCATTTACTCATATTCCGTGGTTTTTGTATGTGTAAAGTAATGATTTATTCTAATTCGTGATATTTATATGTGTATGAGTCAAATAGAAGTGATTTGGAAAGTTTGCATGCAAATTGAAGTAAAAGAAGAAGAATTTGGAGGAAGTATGAGTTTGGTGCCCAGGTTCGCGCCAGGCACCAACCAAAATGCCGTTGACAGTGGGCTAAAAAATTCAATGTCCAGGCGCAAAGCATGACGCCCAAGGGAGGATTTCGTCCTAATTCGGCTGAGACTTGGTAGTTTCGACCCCTCCGACATGTATTTGGGGGGGGGGGGGGTGCCTAACATACTTTAACATACTTGAGTAGAGCAAGATCTTGAACTTGAGTATCAGAAACAGATTTGCGATTAGGATAGAGGATATAGCTAACCGCTTTGCTTGGTTACTATAGGGAAATTATTAATGTGTACTTGTTAATCATGATTCATATGAATATAGACGTTAAGTTAGCTTGAATAGGCGAGTAGTAATTCGGGAGAATTCTACGAATAATATTAACTTTATCAACCAATAAACCAGATAAATTAATTAGACAATTTAAGTGAAAGACTCAACAGGATTATTAGTTAACCCATAGCTTTCGAATATTTTCTCCCATGAATTCGTATCTAAGCTTGCCGACATATTTTCTTTAATTTCTTAGTTTTTGACTCTAGATTAGTTGTAGTTAATAATCTTTAGAAAATCGCTTGAATAAATCAATTGTCTTAGTTTAATATAGTAAATAGTTAATCACAAGTCTATATGGATACAATATTTGGACTTACAATCCTATATTATTCGTACGACCATGTATACTTGCATGTGCGTTTGGGAGCACAAATTGATTCATGAGTAATTTTATCAAAATATCTTAAAAATAATTTTTTTTTGATATATTATATATGACTATAACAAAAGAAAAAAGTCTTATTTGATAATTAAACAATTCATAAGAAAACAATACACATTAATTAAAACTTGGTAAGAGTTGGGCGAGTTAGGTTATGACCCAAATTCTAGGGGAAAATAAAAAATAGCCGGATTTACGGGGCTTTTGCATCCGTACCCACTTTTTGTGCCACGTTTTAACTTATACCCGCTTTGTAAAAAAAAATTACATTCGTACCCGCTTTTACGCATAACTTCAGCATGCGGGGCTGAAATAGCAAAGACAATCACACAAAACTTCAGCATTCTAGTAGACGGACCTGAAGTAGCTTGCGAACTTCAACTTTAGTAAATGGGGAACTTTAGCTCTAGATCTGAAGTTTTTGTCTTTGTAAATAGGGAACTTCAGCATACGGGACTGAAGTTCCCCAGTTATAAAGACAAAAACTTCAGCATACGGGGCTGAAATTCCCCAGTGTAGAGCTGAAGTTTTTGTCTTTGTAAATAGGGAACTTCAGCATACGGGACTGAAGTTCCCCAGTTATAAAGACAAAAACTTCAGCATACGGGGCTGAAATTCCCCAGTGTAGAGCTGAAGTTTTTGTCTTTGTAAATGGGGAACTTCAGCATACGGGGCTGAAGTTCCCCAGTTATAAAGACAAAAACTTCAACATACGGGCTGAAGTTCCCCAAGTTACACTGGGGAACTTCAGCTCTAGAGCTGAAGTTTTATTTTTTGTAAATGGGGAACTTCAGCTCAACGAGGGAAAGGGGAGCTGAAGTTATTTAAAAAGTGGGTACAAGTTAAATGTTTTTAAAAAGCGGGTATAGGTTAAATGGAGGCGACCAAATAGGGTGCCCCGCGCAGTTTTTACCGAATTTACAACTGATAATTGAAAAATAGCCGCAATCTCAAAAGTAATCGAAATTTAGCCACTTTTTCATGTAAAGATAAGATCTGAACAAAAACACCCTTAAAAATCCGAAAAAATTCCAGCATAATGTGTTGGAATTTCATAATGAACTGGGGTTCCAACATAATATGTTGGACGTTTATACGCAGGAGCTCCATAATTCAGCATATAATGTTGGAACTTTCCGTGTGCTGGAGTTCCAACATAATATGGTAAAGCGCCATAATCCAGCATAATATGCTGAAACTTTCCGTATTTCAGCAAAATAGTGGATATTTTTGAATGACTTTGCGAATGCTGCCTATTTTTTAATTACCGGTCTAAAAATGGTTATCCCGTGCTATTTTCACAAAGTTTAGCTCATCTTGACCCAGTCTATTTCGCCCTAAGCAACTTTTGGGCGAATCATTATTGACTCAGCCAACCTTGACCCGCCCGAAATCAGCCCAACCCGCTCATTTGACACTCCTAGTACCACTACTTCTCGACAAATGTGTAACCAAATAAGAGGAACCTAAGAAGATAGAAGAATAGATTTTTAAAGAAATATTTAAATAGATAATGACCATTTTATAACTACTGAGGTGCTTCAAAACGAAGATAATCATACATTACTCCTTGAAAGAGGTTTGTAGCTATTGCTTGTGTAAGAAATATCGTGTTTGTTCCATTTAGAAGTAGATTGCCCTGTACTTCAATGCTGTAAAGCCAATATAAACCATGAATACCATGTCTTGCAATTGCGTTATCTCCCCCTATTACCCCTGTTGTAAAGTGAGGTGTTGCTAATTTTCCATCGTTGAAACGAACCTTAGAAAAAAAAAACAATTTTCAAGTGATAAACTTAGAGAAAATATCGAGGGATCAAATAAACTCTCGCCAGCTAGTCAAGTTGGAGAAATAAAAAAGAAAATCAAGGTTTAGATTTTCTTTTTGTGTATCATTATATTGTGACCGTAAAGGAAAAGAGCATGTAAACGAAAAAGAAAACACAAGGCATCCGGCGTTAGGTTCAGGGAAGGGTCTCACTCCCTAAGGGATGTGATGTAGACAGCCTACCCTAATGCAAGCATTAGTGGCTGCTTCCACAGCTCGAACCCATGACCTATAGGTCGCACGGAGACAACTTTACCGTTGCTCCAAGGCTCCTCTTCTGAATGAAAAAGAAAATGAACAGAAATAAACTTAATTGAAGTGACAGGTCAAGGAATCAAGGATAAGCTACATACTTGTAGTTCAGCTCTCTGAGCTGCTGCAAGAGCCAATTGGAGAGTGTAATTCGACGTATTGTCAACACTTTCAAGGCTAAATATAATTCTCCATGTGGTAGCATCATACGTGTTGTTTCCTATATTCCTGCAGAACAACAGTTTTCCAGAAGTCTCATTGTTATTCAAATTTACATACTAATATATAGTATTGTCGGAAAAGGAAAAAAAGAACTAAGATATACAAGAACGAAGATACACACAGGCACACATTTATGTATGCCTGTCTCTATGTAATATAACCCAAATACAAGAGTCAGAAGAAGCTCGAGCGGGTACCTGGTAACATGAGCAAAAAACCAGTCTGTTGAATAATTGCTAGTCGCAACATTGTAGACGAGATCATTTTCAGGATATAAAGCACTATATTGTTCCCACAAACCATACTGTCTAAATCTGCAAGGCAAAATGGAGAATGAGCTACCATTTTTCACAGAAGATAACTAGTAAATATTCAAAAGTATTTTCTTGGAAATTAATAAATCCAACAAAGTGGAGGCTAAGAAAATTTGAGAAGTATTAAATGTAAATAGGTGATACTGGAATTAGTTTCAGCATAAGCAGGTATGAAGATTTTCGGGACATACATTGATTCTGAGTTGTTTTGGTATACGTGAACTTTAAATTGTGGGGGTGGAGTTGGTATGAAGAATTCAGCAGCTGTTCGATCTGGCACACCGATTTCCCAAAGTGTGGCTCCATTTCGTGGAGGATTATAAACCAAACTCCCTAATTCAATACTACAACCTGTATTTTGATACAAATGAAAATTGAACAGATAAGATGAGATAAGAGCATCGGTATCAGGAAATATGGATCACAAAAGAGTCTTATTCTGAACGAACTTCGAATTAAGAAATACTAACAAAATGGTAAGTAAAAAATTAAAACCTGGAGTTACTTGTACATCAGAAGTGTATTTGTAATCCCCAATAATTCCAGGGACGGTTGCATACACGTTATATGTACCGGATATGATATTCTCTATGGTAAAATTCCCACTAGTATCTGCTTTTGTCCAGAATTGATATCCCTGAAAATGAAACGAAATAAAGTAATTAAATCTATACAATTAAAAAAAATTGCTTTATTTTATTTATAAATTTATGAATCATGCAACTTTACTTTGTTTTCTCTTTGCCAAGATCCAACATCTCCTGGTGGTGCTAACCCTATATAAGGGTTGGATGCTGGTACTAAAGTAGTAGTGCTGAAAATACAAATTATAGATCTTACATATTGGTTAGTTGTATTTAATTGCACTTGTAAGTACAACACTAGTCACACTTAATAAAGAGCTTTGGCAATAAAACAACACCGCTACATTTATGAGGCACAATAGCATCTACACTTGTACAACACTGATTTAAAACAGATTATACATCAAATTCACATTACTCAAATACACTCCTTTGTCCATCGTGATGCATAAGTAATATGGACACCAGAGAAAATTACCTGTCATTAACAAAAAGTTGGCCTCTAACTGTTCCTCTTTGATTAGAATTGATGTAGTCTATTGAAACTAGAAAATCATAGGGCCAGCTTGCGACTTCTTGATTCATCTGTAAATTTGACGAGGAATTCCTTCAGCAAATATGTTAAGTGTTAACTGAATTCACTTCTGAAGAGAGCCCAAATTGGTATTAGCATACAGTAAAAGATTAATATATTACCCTTTTCTTTGCATCATCCCAAAGTATAGACGGATTGTCCTTAGCTGAAGCATTTGAGTTAAGATACAGATATACAGGGCCGATAACTTTTTTCCATGGCTCTCCTTGTTGAAATTTGAGTACCAAATCTTCTCCAGCATAATGCCTACTTACAAATACCTGAGATTATGATTAAATAGTCAATATTCCTATAAATAAAAGAGAAGCAGGTGCTATTTACTGGTATTTAAGTTATTCAACACTTACAGAAAGTACAGTTGGACCAACATGTGAAGTGAGATCTTGTTTGTAAGGTCCTCCGGTACGAAACTCATCACTTGGAATTATCATCCAGAACCCTACAGGAGGATTAGCACCTACCCACCCATGAACTCTATCATCTTTGTTATCATTTGCATAGTAGTATTTGTCATCCACCTACATATGTGTGGATGGGAATTAGACATCAAGGTAAATATGTTATGTAATCAAATGTAACCCCATCACTTGTCCGAACTATCGGTGAAATCGTTGAATTATAGCTTGCACTTCCTTCTCTAGGCTGAGGGAGAACATGTTCATGCAACGAACAACTTCATTCTCCTCTTAACATACTAGATACTGTTGAGCTTTAACATATTAAGCTTTTAAATGAGATGGTCGCACATTCAACAGATACATGGTCTAGAATATGATGGATGTTAGCCTTGACATTTTCATATAGACATATACTAGGTAATTGTAGGATCCTACCTCTCCTTTTAGATCTGGATTAGTTGGATTTGTCAAAAGAACAGCTTCTTTGTAGTCAAGCACCTCGCCCGTCTCTCGATCCACCGGCATTGGCATGACTCTCTGCCTCTCATCCGAGATAGCCATGTAATGAAACCTATGCATACAACATCAGTTTCGTACAATAGGAGTTCAATTTTGGGGGTTTAGGGGAGGGAGAAATAGATAATATCTTAAGTTAATGATGAGAAGTTTTAGATTCATACATGTCTTGTTGAAGCTTGAAGACAATCCTTAGATTTTCGATGTAGACAAGGGGCCATCCTTCTAAACGTTCAAATATAGCGTAAGTATAAAATCCGGGTGTGTCTCGTAGCATCACAAACCTGAAAAATTGCCCCTTTAACATAATACAGATAATACAATTACATATATAAAACTTGTGATAACAGAAAAAGATTACACAATATTGAGCTTTAACGGCACTTCACCTTATGTCAAAGTTTAACGGAAGTTCATCAGATTCAGAAGCATTCCATGTATTTTTAAATGAAATTTCTGCCTGGTTTTCACTGTCCATTATGACCTCGAAACTTGTTCCTAAGAACCTGCATGTGACACAAAAGTAATAGACTTAATTTTGGATGGTAAAAAAGCAACTACATAAAATCTTTCACAAGAGAAGGTAAAGTTTACTTTTTTCGAACTCTTCGAGATGCTGTCTGATTCCAGAAAACATCCCAATACCTGAAATGTCATACTATTGTTAGTTATTTCCTTCACTGAAAGAAAATTCAAAATACTAAAATGTTTATATGTTAATTATACCCTCTATCATTTTTGACATTTTGGGTCGCGAGTAAGTTGTCAATTCCACCATATGATATGTTCGTGACGAGACCATCTGGTATTGACAAAGTAACATTGGCGATGCCATTGCTCATTGTCACCTGAAGAGACATAGCATAAGTACGAGACAAGATGCTAAAATTCATGCATCAGAGTAAAAATTAAAACACAAATGTAAATGAAGATTTACTTGTTCAGTTTGTATGTCCAATTTGACGGCTGTCGTTGTTGTCAATCTTCGCCTGTTTTTAGCAAAATGATAGCAAGTCAGCATGAAGATTTGCATAAAGATGACATTTGCTATCAACTTAAAAGGATTGTACAACAGCTAGCAGATCTTCCACTTAATACAAAATGGTTAAAGCTTAGACTAAACTGCACACCCCCTGCTGTAGATTTAGACAGAAGAAATCTCTTATATAATCAAACTCTTTAACTTTTTGTGATATTTCACTATGAGTATGTGACTGAAAAAACTTATTTTTGCTTACACCAACCAATGAATACAAGACATGTGCCATCTACATACACTTTTATAACTTAGCCATGGTTGATTAATATGTAATCTTTTAAACCAAACAACTCAAGTGTTTCTATTGAGAATTTTGTTAAAAAATTACTATCGAGTTAACTGGGCTGGTTCCCTGTCCCCGATATGTAATGAAAATATTGACCCGTTTACCACATTCATTAGTTAAAGCACTTGCCTTCCTTTGGTGGTCTTTTAAAGACCCCCCTCCCCCGATCCAGTTGAACGCCTCTTCCCCCTCGCGATTGGTCCAACCTTCTCTATCACCTGGTCTGGCAGAGGATCATCCTAGGGTGAGATGATCCTCCCACCCCTGCGTACAGATTACTAAGTCAAAGCAAGGGGTTGAAAACGCACTACAAGAGACAGGAACGACGTCCTGACTAAATAAGGGTCTGTTCAATAATGGCTTGGCCAAAAGTCGTAAAGAAGTCACCTCCCTCCATTCCAGTTTTATGTGGCAATGTTTCCTTTTTAGTTTGTTACAAAGAGAATGACAACTTTCTAAATTTGAAAATACTTTAACTTTAAACTTCTCAGTTTACCCTTAACAAATTATTGGCACACAAATGTCATATAATATTTAAGACCACAAGTTACAAAAGTCTCCATTCTTTATTAAACCATTTCTATTCAAACTTTGCCACACAAATTGGAACAGGGGGGAGCTAGTAAAAAGAAAAAGAAAAAGAGAGCAGGAATTATTCTCATCCACTCACCAGGGAGCTATTATTTTGTTTGTTAATGCACAATTTCAGACAATTCAAGATTATAATTTGCAATGCTATTTGAACACTAAGTAGCTTAGAAAAGGAAAATGTGAAAACTTCACCATTGCAGCCAAGGGAAAATACAGCAGCAACCTCCAAGTGTTTCTTTAGTGTAAAAATAGCCAACACTTTTAACAATCCCACCACCATCAATAGAATCCAGAGGCAGCAGCATTCATATTCCTCCGAAGAATCCGACCCAAATTATTCGATTCTTCCCAAATTCGTAAGCTTAACATGAATTGTGCAACTAAGGATTGTGCAAATTTGCACTTTATCGATATTCTTATTTGGCGAGCTGTGAATTTGGAAGAGGACTCCTTTGTTATCATCATCACCGTCTACGACGGGTTCTGGTGAATTTGGGCGGTGGCGTTGTTGGAATTCACGGTGCTTCGTAGTGGTGGACCGGTGGTTATCGGATTGAAAGGTTTAAGAGAGGTTTTGGGTTAAATTTATTTTCTATCTTCCATTAGTGAAAATAGCACCGGACCGGTAATTTCAAAGTAGACATTGTTTGTAAATTTATTAAAAAATAATTACTGTTTTGTTGTAATACGGAAAGATCCAGAATTATATAATAGAATTATGAACATATTATATTGTAACTCCAGCACATTAAACTAAAACTTTTTTATATTTAAAAATATTTTTATTTAAATTTTATCTTTACGTGAAAAAATAACTAAATTTCGACTGTGGCTATAATTACAATTATAAATCTGGCTATTTCTGATATTTTTTTTCTTTGTCACTCACCTGTAACGAATTCGCGTATAGTCGGACTCCAATATGAGTACCGATCACCGTATGGAAAACCAAAAAAAAAAAAAATCACTCGTCTTTGTTTTGGATAAAAAGTCCCTCAATTTTTGCAGCTGAGGCATAAGGTCACTCACTATATTTTTTAACTTTTTAAAGCCAAATAGTTAAAAAGTTAATAAGACTCCCATGGTAACTTAATTTGAGCAAATATAGTATTTAAAATGGTTATTTAATATGAGCAAGAGTTCATTAGCGTTTCATAAATTTTCAAATATTTGGCTTTAAAAAATATAGTGAATGGCCTTTTGTGTAAAATGGCAAAAATAGAGTGATTTTTGTGATACAAAATAACGAAAAGTGATTGTCATATATAATTACCTTAATTACTTTGACCTCTAAATATAACTTTTCACCTGTGACCCTAAATGAGTACGTATTTTTCATTTTTCACCTTTAAATTAATTAAATAACTATAAACCGGTAGGGTCTATTCTTTTTTATTTTTATTTCCGTCTTATAATTATTTCATATTTGTAACAATTACGTATGACATTCCCTAACTCCCCTTGAGAATTTATTATTCTGAGCTTAAACCCAAAACATCTAATTAATTAAGACGGCTAGGATAGAATCTAACATTCTATCCGACTAGAAATCTATTGATGTGCAGTAATTGCACACCGTACACCCAATTTCAAGTTTTATTTTGCATATAATAATGAAGAATTAACACAAATAGTCATTCATCCAATCACTTAAACTAAAGAAAGTATAATATATACATAATTTATGTATTATATGTGTATAGTTGTATATAATCAATATATAATTTATGTACATGACCAAAAAAATAAACAATAAATATATGTAAAAAAAAATATAACTTTCAAAAAATTGCCTATAATTAGTAGGATTATTATCCTATAAAATAGTACAGGTTAGACATGTTAAGACACGTTAATATTATTTAAAAATAAATAAACATTTTGTGTATACGATATGTACTTACCCATTGTGAGGACGACAATCAGCTACTAAGAAGAATGTAAAAGCAACCGTTGTGAATTCCAACACATATAAGCTTAGTTGCACATTCTTCCTCATTATCTGCATTTTCATTTAAAAAATGGTTTTGTTTTTCCCCACCCTGCAGTATTAACAAACTAGAAATATTAATTATCGTAATTGATCTAATTACATGACATTTTACTTTGATATTATACATGCAGTATAATTTTTCCGCCACGGCTCCGCCCATGGTTTAGATATTCAACTGTTGAGCTATCTTTTGGGTTAAAACTCAAAGGGACAAAACCGTGAGATTCAAAAGATTAATCCAGAACGGGCAATGTCTTGACAGTTAGGCCTGAGCCGTTACACAATTAAACATTTCATGTGCCATGATTGCTGAAGCCAAGAAATTAAAGCTGCACAATAGGAGTTGAAAAGGATATTCCGATGCATTAAGTTATCGCTATGCGCATGGTCCGAAAATAACCGAATCACAAAGATCTATTATACAAAATTTTACCCTACATTTCTAAAAGAGTTCACGACTTAGCATCATAGAAGTTGGTCAAGGCTAATTAGGACGATCAGTACCTAACACAAGTAACGCCAAAATTTAAAGTGAGACAGTCACGGGCGTACGTAGCATAAGGACAGAAAATGTAGTTAAGTGCTTAGGTTCAACTTTTTTGACTTCAGTAATATTTATATTTGAAACTATTTTCAGAAAATAAGTATTTTTACCGGATACACTATAATTATTTATAACTATATTCAGAGGCGGACCTCTTGATATGAAGGTCGTAGGTGCACTTTTCGATTTTTGTGAACCATTTGGTAATACTTGATGGGAAGGAAAAACCATTCCAACAAGAATATGAATTGCATTTTACATCTCTATGAATATCACCATATGAAACTAAAAGATGAATTAACATGAAAAGCAAAAATAAAAACAGAAAAACAGAAAAAGAAAAGAAAAAAAAGAATGTAAGTATAAGAAGTTATTTGAGATTGCAGCCATTGTTACACACCTCGATCTCTGTGGATTAATTTCTTGTTGCTTAGCTCTAGTTTTGCTTTCCTTCTGGATGTGTCATACGAATATCTTTTTCTTCTGGCAAAAACTTGGGAGAATGATGACTTTAAGCTTTTATAAGTTGGACAGTCGTATTTTTAAATATATCATGATTTATTAACACATATAGAAGGAAAACTACTTGTCAAAAAGATTTTCAAAAGTAAATATATCAAAAATATCGTAACTAGCTAGGCTATATGATTTTTAAAAATATGTACAAGGAAAAGTCATATATGACTCCCTAATAATAAATTCAACTTAGATGCAGATCCTTTTCTTTTCTCTATTAGATTTCCTTCCTTGTTTGTCCTGCACTTTAAAGTAACACATATATATTCACACCTCTCTATAACAGTATCCTTATATAACAAGATTTTACTATAAAAGTCAAGTTTTTTCGGAACCAATTTTCATGTTATGTTATATTATATGTCCTCTATAACAGCACTTCGCTATAACATTCAAAATATTCGGAACAAACGAAGCTGTTATAGAGAAGTTTGACTGTAAATACTTTTTAGCCAGTTTATATAGGTCTTTCAATTTCCAATCGCTTACCAAAATAGGCGGATTTGACAAATATGCATTAACAATGTAAAATACTATCAATGTATTTCACTTGTTGTAGCACGTAAATTGTCTTACATTTTAGGTTACTAATCTAGCTTTTTAGGTGAATTGATAGTTTACAAGCTCTTTTATCATGTTAGCACGTAGAAGTTAGTCTTTCTTACTCTCTAGTTTTGTATATAAAAGAATTATAGTATGATTTATTCTATTTTACTATTGTTTTCAGGTGCAGCTTATGTTGGTAGAATAACGAATATTTTAGGTACCAGACGAAGCAAGGGTAGGAAACAATTTGTTATGGTTTTTGGTAGTTCAGTGGTTGGTTGGCTTGCAAGTTTCGAGTCGTACAATTAGGTAACTATTTGTTGTGATAGATGATCTTTACAATCTTCTTTGTTCATGTGCTTTTCTCTTTTGCTTTCAGTTTTGGTTATGTTACTTTTAACTTTAATTTATGACATTTATCAATGCATTCATTCATCTCAAATGATTCACCATTGTTCTTCTCCTCAACGAATTAATTAAGTTAAAAAAAATATTAGATTCTCACCCCTAAGTGGTGTGGTGGCCGAGTGGATGAGATTCCTCCATGATAACCAAAGATTTTCAAATTGTAGCCCCAGCAATGGAGAAACTTCTGGTGAGAGAATTTTCTCTTTTAATAGATAATACGCAACAAAATTCAGATTAATTAGCTAGTGAGTTGCGGACACCAGATGAATAAATCGAACGATACAGATTCTCAAGGTCCAACAAAGAGTATAAAATGTAAACTTGATGAAGTATTTGCACAAATGTTTTGTGAAAGTTATCTTTTGGCGGTCTTACTGAAATTATATTAAAAATGACTTGTCAGTTAGTTGGTGCATATGTGCACTATAAGACCATTGTACTCTGCTTCTTATGCCTCAGACGAAATACATTCTCATTTCTTCTTCTCTCTATCTTCTCAATTGTTGTTTCTACTCTATCGTTAGCTGTAATTCATCATGATATTAGAGCGGGGATCACTAGGACTGTATTTTCGATCAATTTTCCGGCGAAACTCAGATCTAAGGAATTTCAATTTCGAGCAGCCATGGCAGAGAATGAGGTCAGCTCACAAGATCACAACCATCCGCTATTTTTGTTAGCTTCAAACGCTCCATGACTTGTCTTAATTCTGCTCAAGCTCACAAGACCAGAAAACTACGCATTGTGGAGCAGGACGATGAAATTGGTACTCTGGGGAAAGAACAAGCTTGGATTTGTGGATGGATCTTGTGTGAAAAGCATGTATAGAGGTGAATTGGCGGAGCAATGAGAGAAATGAAACGCAATAGTCTTCTCGTGGATTGGTAGTACCGTCTCAAATGAATTGATGTCAAGTATCGTATATGCATCAAATGCAAAACAAGTATGGAATGATTTCCAATAGAGATTTGATAGGTCAAATTTGACGAGAATCTATCACATTTGGACTGCTATTGCAACTCTAAGGCAGGGAACTGATTCTGTCAGTAGTCACTATTCTAAGATGAAGGATGGTAGAATTCGAGGGTCCACCAAACTATATAGAGAACCAGGTTCTCTATCAGTTTTTACAGATTACACACACACACACAGAGCATAATGTAAATAACACTGAGAGCTTTTACGTGGAAAATTCCCAGCTCAACGGGATCAAAATCACGACCTACCCTTGTAGGATTTCAACTTCACTACTGAGCAAAACATTTAGATTACAATGTATTGTAACCTAGGAATTAACTCCTTAATCCCTCACTAACTTGTAACACTTATTACAAAGACTTTACACCTTGACTAACTCTAGCCAAGACACAAACACGGAGGTTTATGATTTAAAGAGTTTCCTACACACTGCTTCTATGTAAGCTAAGTAGGAGTTATAAGTAAGAACATTAACAAAGTTACAACTCAACTAAGGACATACAATCACTTGATATGGGGAACGGGTCCATAGCAGTGTTGTTCTTTGTTCTTGATGCACTTGAGAATTGTTGATCGGAAGCTTAATCACTGTTGGAGTGCTTGAGTGAATTATCTAGTGTTCAAGTGATATTTTGTCATTGGTTTAATGTTAATATAACATTGATGACATCACTTGAATGATGTAAGCAACTTCGGTACAAGGTTCTTCCCAATGGAGGTGACTGCTGCATTGTGGTGTACTGTTGCGTGTGCAGTCAGTCATATTCCAGCTGTGGAGAGTTGACTTGGTACAATCACCAGGGGAACTGAAGACCATATGTTCCCCTTGTTGATTCTTTAACTTCTGAGGTACTGACAAACATCTCCAGCTTAAGTCTGGTTGTTTTCATGCGCTTGAGAATGTGGACCAAATGTGGATTGTCACACCCCTTTTCTACCCCCCAAAAGATATATGTGATATTGTGGATTGCGGGTTAAAG
>MDKI01236473.1:0-22776 GCA_005239505.1 Nicotiana paniculata
TTATGTGTCAAAGCTGAGATAGTTTAGTTTATTAATCATCACGGGACAATGGCAACATTACTAGCGAAAATAATCAAGCAACTAGAGTATACTACTTTTTTGCAAAATAGTTAAATGTGCTTACATAACATATTGCTGAACTTAGTATACAGCAGTAGGTGAGGGGACTAGCAGGGTACCCTAGTAGATGGGGCCCAATCGGAGGCCTAGGGAGAGACTGATCGAGTCCAAACCCACATTACTATTGAGTAATAAGGAGGTCAATGTAATAATAATCCAATTAAGGTCGGGACCAAATCCATATGGAATTAATAATTGGAATTAGGTTTATATCTAAGTGAGATGCGAGTTTTAATTCTAATTACACTTCCACAAATTGGGTTGATATTTTACTTCTATTTTTACTCTAATGATTACAGTTAATAAAACTAAGAATATTTTTGTTTTTGGGGTTTTCAAGTGTTTAAATGGAATATGGCCGTGGCTTCTACCTAAGTGGTTATCTAATGGGTTGTAAATTCTAGGGCAAGCTTGATTAGTTGGGGTCGTAATATAGCTATCACACCCGCGTACTCACTCTATACCTCTCGGTAGTTTGAGTGATTTTGCCCAATTTGGCTTTCTCAAGTCCAAATGGGTATTCATATAAATCAAGTAATATTAGCTCAAGTCGGGTATTACTATCTCTACGTTTAACTCTTTAATCGGGGCTTTCAATTTCTTAAATTCATCCCAATTCCTTGTTAGCCTAGTTTTCCTAGACTTAGTCCCACTTTCTCAAGTAGAGACTAAGTCATATAGGCATGAATCAATGTTTTCAACCATTAATTCTTGAGTTCTAGCAAGAACTAGGCTAAATATCACTAACCCAATCACTAACAAACCCTAAATCAAACACTCATTAAATACCCACACCAAGGTTAGGTCACAACCCTAACTATGGGTTTAGCTACTCATGAAAATTGAAGAAATTAAAGAAAAATTGAAGATAGAATCCATAACATTATATTATGGGATGAAAATCTAGAGTTTAGAGATTAATCTAGTACAAAATTTTCGAAAGCAGTAAAGAAAATCGTCACAGGTGCTCTCCTAAAACATAACTTGACCTAAAAATGACGAAAAGTTCATTTTATACTAAACTGAAAATATCTGACAAAAATGCCCCTTGCGGAGATTGTGCGGTCCGCACCCCTTCACTTTGAATTCTGGCTTGAGATGGACTTTTTCAGACCACACAATTCTGAGTGCGGCCGCACTCATGATTATGCGGCCGCATAAAAGTGATGCGGTCTGCACTTCCTTGACTTTGGCTTGAAGCAACTCTCTGAATCATCATCATCGCAGATCCCACAATTGTGTGTGCCACCGCACTTGACATCCTGCGGCCGCAAAATTTTTGTACGGTCCGCATCCCTTCATGTTGCCCAAGTTGACAACTCTCTAATTCTCGTTCATCGCGGACCACATAATATTGAATGCGGCCGCACAATGGCTTTTGTGTCCGCACAATATTTGTGCGGTCCGCACTTCTTTACTTGGTAGATCTTCAGTCTCTGAACTTACTTTTGCAGCCGCATACAAAATCATGCAGTCCGCACATTAGGCCTCTTTGTCCTGTTTTGCTTTTTGTTCAACTTTTGACTCCTTTATGAGTTTTGATTCCTTTGGCTCATATTGAACAATTCTTACAAGCAAGCACATTTCATTAGTTTCCGGGAATACCTTTAAGCATTTTTTTTTTACCTAAAACACAAGTAAAAGAGAGAAAATAAGAGGTTAAATTCCCTACTTATCAACTCCCCCAAACTTAAGCTTTTGCTTGTCCTCAAGAAAATAAGGTAATTCCCACCTCCACTAGAAAAAAGGATCTTTCAGCTGGCCTAAGGTGAATCAATTATGCATCAATTGGAACTAACAATTACCCTCAACACAAATGAGTTATTAACAACACAATGTTTTGACCTTTTGAGTAGCATAGTTCTAATGTGAAACTAGAGCATCAAGAGTTGACTTTATTTACCAAGGAAGCTCGCTCTATCACGTAGGTCATTATGGATCCCAAACTCCTCCTCATCTACTCTCCATGAGCAAATCTCACTTTAGAATGTAACACTCAAAACAAGGATTGTGAAGAAGTTCGCTCATCTCTCTCAAAAGAATGTACCAAGTCCGGCTCTAATTACCATAAGCTTGCTCCTTATATAAATCACCACTAATGTAAGCTCACACAACTTGAAATCATATAGGTCTTTTGCGGGAATTTAATGAAGGCTTTTGGATAAAAGTAGGACTTGATGGAATATGATAGTTTCATCTTTCCTTAATCACTTCATTTTCTCTTTTCGGCTCATACTTTCTTGACTCTTTGAGTCATTTTCTTCTTCCTTAGGGGAACTAGAGAGACGTAATGTCACTCTTTCTTGATCATGACAATTAGTTTTATCCCTTTCTATTCCCTCCATGCCTTTCATCATTGTTTTCTTTGAATCCCTTCAACTTTCTACCTTGTTCACTTTCTTTTTGAAATTTTTCTTTTTTGCCTTTATTTCTTTTCTTTGACTTCCCTTTTCTTCATTTCTTTTTCTTCTTTTTACCTTTTATCACTTTCAAACTCCTCGTATCTCCCCCAAACTTATGATTTTTCCAATTGTTTATCAAGAATGCTAAGGAAAGATCAAGTGCCAAGAGAGGATCATTACAAAATGGATAAAGGCTTGTAACGTGGTTATTGAAAGAAAAAGGGATTCGGCTCAAAGGGGTTGACTAGGGATATCACATTGGTAGGCTATGGAAGTTTTCAAGTTTCAAATTGGATTAAGGAGAGCCTACAATCATTTCTCAAGTCGAGCTACACTTAGAATTTTGCCTAGACAAACATTCAGGGCAAGTTCTAGACTTATTGGCACGGGACTTAGACTTGCAATTCAATACCTCACCTCTCAAGATGCTGGATTATTAAAGAGAACAGAGTCGAGGGCCCACAACGACCATAGCTAAGATTGAAAATCACAAATGTCTTGAAGGAACCACTCGATGATTGTTTTAGTCAACACAAGAGTCTAAAGGTCACAACTAGAGCTATTCTATGCCAACAACTTTGTTTCTAACCATAAGGTCGGAGGTAAATGTTTTAGTACCAAGTGAAGCCTTCTTGAGACACTTTTATTAATTACTACTATATTTACAAAAGCATAAAAGAAAACGAACTCAATCCCTTAAGAAGGTTATAATGCCATCCATCGTCAGGAAGAGCCACCCGGTTCACACAACATCCACCTTTAGAAAGAACCGTGGAATTAAGAAAACCAAAGGCTTATTGTTCACACAAAATGTAAAAAAGAAGCTAACAAATTCAAAAGAAGCTACTAAAGTAAATAAGAAGTTATGATACTAAGGAAAAAAAACTAAAGAAGTTATGAAGTAAACAATGGAAGGTAAACTGGATATATACAAAATGAGTAAGACGAATATATACATAAGGGAAATGAATATATACATCAGATGGGGAAATTATATATATACCAAATGGAAAATAAAGATAAAGAAAAAATAGTGTAATAGTTATTACGTACCAAATGTCAAAGTCAATTAATATGAACCACCCCCCAAATGAAAATGAGCGTTGTCCTCAATGCTAATCAAAAATAAGAACATGGAAAGGATTAGAGAGTAATGAAAACTCCCTCTGTGGTCTCAGTCTGCATAGGGTCCTCAGCCGGTGTTGTGTCCTCAGCATGCATGGGGTCCTCAACACCCTCTATCTTCTCTAATTGTATCTCAACTTCTCCCGGCTGAGGGACTACTGGGTTGCTAAGCATCTATATCAACTCCTCAGTAATTGCAGTCAGCTTCTCAGAATAACCGGCTGATGCCTCTGATGTCTCTGGCACTACTACATATGCTGCTGCGACTGACTGCTCCATGAATAGGTCCAATAGAAGATCTCCGATAGAAGAAATCTTTTCAACCTCTTTGCGCAGATTGTCCACCGACTCCTTTGATGTCTGAGTCTTCCGTATCTTTTTGACATGTTTCCCCAAATCTTTGATAACTTTACCATGTGAGTCTCTAGGATGACCTTATGATTTTCCAAATTTTTTTTCAATGATTCCTCCACTGATGGAGGTACCTGAGGCTCTGATGGGGCTGATGACTGTGCTGCAACAACACTGGATATGGCAGTCATCTTTGTGGTATCTGCCTGCATCCAGTTGTTGAGACTCGCCAGTGTTTGGGAGACTCGTAGCGCAGTCTGAGGGTAAGTAGATGAGGCAGGCACTGAGAGTGGAACTGATAGTCTAGCTAAAGCAGATGGTCCAGAGGATACAGGAGGCATGGCTGCTGTTCCGGTAGAAGTACCGACATCTGTGGAGGGATCGGCAATCGAAACAGTAACTACTACTGCTGGCTCTTCATACTCGCTAGTAGAGGTAGTAGCTTTACCCTTGAACATAGGGTTGTTAGCTCCCTGGAGGTGGTATCATGAAAAAGGATTCTTTGCATTCACCTCTACGTCAAAATGCCTCGGTTCTACCCCTTTATCTTGGAAGTACTATGTGAGGAAATTGAGTTAGGGATATGACCTCTCCTCTTTCTGGACCGCATTGGATATGTTGTAAGACATCAGGGCTCCTACATTTACAGGATACCCGGCCATGATGAAGTCCACTAACACTACACGGGGAATTAGGAGGATGTTTTCATGGAGGCAAGGATCAAGCCGGCTGCACACAAATGTTTTCCACCCTTTGGCTTTAAGGTTTAGGGTGGCTCGAACTATTTGAACCCCTCCGGTGAGCCATGGAGGTGTTGTCCCTGGGATTTCCAGCATCGCCACGGGCGAACTGCATCACCCATAGCTAGCTTCTCCAAATATTGCACTGTTTCTACCTCCTCAAAGCCCACCTATCGGTTCAATGCTTGGCCTCAAAGCAGATTTTTAAATTTCTAACTTTTGTCACCTTTGTGCCCTTTTTGATCTGAGCAACGTTAGCATAGAACTCTTTGATCAGGTACTCATTTGCATCTTGCATGCAAGTGTTGAACCATTTCCATCATTTTCGCTCTTCAAATTGCTTGAGGACATTGGGGTTGTGCTTGCTCAGATATTTTGTCAAGAATTGTCGTTCAAGAGTGAGCGACCTTTGTGACCACCATTCTCTGAATTTAGCATAGGCCTTTTCATTGATGAATCTGTCCTCCCATACCTCTGGCCTCCTTAATTTTTCCAATCCCCCAACAGTAGTATCACCCCCCCTCCCATCGTTCGGGACCTCATCATCATCATCTAAGTTAATTGGATTAGCTGGAGCAGGTGGGGGAGAGGGCTCAGATGCTGGACTACCCCCATCCGAACCATCAGAAGAACTAGAAGAGGAAGTTTGCTCATTGACTAGGTGGAGTCTCCAGGGGAATTGTTGTGATTGAGCTTCCGGTTGTGCTTGCACTGAATCACCCTCAGAAGCTTCCTCGAATGGGAGGTACTCACTGGTGTCTGAAGGTTCCGGAGGTGGTCTACTGACTGTTGCATTCTTTCTTAAGATCTTCTGAACTGACAGTGGTAGGTTGGGTTTGACTCGACCCCGGCCTCGGGAAGGTTCTGCCCTACCGTTGGATGTATCTCCTCTGCCTTGTTAAAGAACCATTGTTTGCAACATACAAATAGTAAAAGTCAGTCTGAATTGGGGCTCATAATGTATAGATAATCAAGATTGACAATGCAATACAGAACCTCAAAAATGGGCAGTTCGGACCGCACAAAAGTGAGTGCAACCGCATACTGCCCAGTGCAGACCGCACAAAAATGAGTGCGACTGCAAATGTCCAATGTGGATTGCAAAAAAGTGAGTGCAGCCGCACAGCCCCAGGTTCAGACTACTGGGGTCTCGGAAGTCACCTCATTGCGGACCGCACAAAATTGAGTGCGGATGCACAAAACCCATTGCGAACCGCACAATTTTGAGTGCGGACGCAAACTGTATCATTGGATCTCTGAAGTTTGATTTGTGCAGACCGCACAAAATTGAGTGCGGCCACACAAATCCACTACGGACCGCACAAAATTGAGTGCGTCCTCACAATATCGTCAACCAAAAGTGCGTTAAACTTAGGGTGTTGTGGACCGCACAAAAATGTATGCGGCCGCATAGCCTAATGCGGACTGCACAAAAATGTGAGCTGCCGCATAATTTAAATCACAGCGGCACTGACTTACGATTTTACACATTGATTTAACTAATTAAGCAAGGTCTTTAGCAATTAAGCATGAAAAGCTACTAACACAAGACCCATTAAGCATTTAAACATTACCCACGTGATCCTAAGCAAGATTCAATCATCTATTGACTTTTTAGGCATGAACCTAACACTAGATTAAAGAAAACTAAAATAAAGAAAAACAAAAACAAAAATCTAAATCATTGAAATCAACATACCAGTAATGAAGATGTAGCAGGAATTCAACACTTCAGACTACTGGTGTCCTGAGGGTCGTGTGATCCCTATGTTGTTTTGTAGCGAGTTCTCGTTTACCATTAAAATATATGTGTTGCAATATGAGTTTGGATCGCTTGTGAGAGGGGACTTGACTGTTACAAGAGTGCATGCGAGATTTGCAGATGATTCGAGATGCTAGATGGTTTGTGTTACATGAGTTTGTAGAGGATTTCATTGAATCTCACTGCAGTATTATGGCTGTAATAAAGTATGGGCATTGTGAGTTATGGTGTGTTTCGATCTATGACTTGGATCCAAGTGAGGGAGTCCGCTATTGATAAGTTGATTATACGGTGATGTGTTGTATTGGTTTTGGTTTAAGGTATACTTGTGAATGAGTTATGTTCAGTAGAGGGTGAAATCGAGGATGACTTGAGTAAGGGGATTTCTGGGTACAGACTGTATTAGACTTTATGAGTATATGAGAATCAATGAATTATTTGAGTTGTTATTTGTGAAGGATGTGATGTGCATGGAGCAGGAAGTTATTCGGTTGCATTAAGGTGTGGTTACTTCCTTGGGTGTTGGAGTGCTAATGGGGCACAGGTCGTTCGGTCCATTTGACTAGTCTAACTGAGATTTGAGCAGAGTGGGATGACTCTCGAGAATGGTTCTAATGAATTCAAGATTTATACGTGGCAATTGAGAATGTTGTGGATTTGTATATGGTTAGAAGCTGAGAGTTACATTGGATGGTGTCGAGACTCGCAGTATTTCTATATCATTATGGATTCTACATTCAGTATCATGAGGGTAAAAATGAACATCTCTAAATTCACAGAAAGTTTCTTCAGAGTGGGTATCTCGGTTGTGGTACTCTTGGGGTGCTTAAGAGAGAATTCAGCGGCTTATGAGCCTTAGGGCGGCGTGGTTTTATGCTAGGGTCTCATGTGGTGAGTCTTGGTTGAGGATTGTGGTATTATGGCAAGGAGAAGTATCAATTTGAAGGTAATTCAGAAGGAACTCGGATAAATAGGATAGCTTGGAAGTTGGTTGGATCGGCATAGTAATGGATATGATCGGTTCTTTGGGTGCTTATGATATGGAGGGTTTCCACAGGTGTTTCGTGGCAATGCTTTTACGTTTTTGGTGACATGCGTAGCTTGGTTGAAATAGGAGGATTTAGTCCTGACGGTTTGGTTTTGAGCAAATGGGATTCGGAGAGTTCTCGATGGTTTCTACCAAAGTTTGAGATGTATATTTCCTACTGGTGTGTGGAACATGTTGCGTATTGTGATTTTCTCCTGGATGGGATCAAATGAAGGACTTTTATCTAATTGAGTACGTAGTTTTCTTGCGACTCAGAGTTGATCTTGAGATTTTATTTTATTTTATTTTTTATATATGATAGCATAATAGGTGTGGTGTGATATGTAGGATTGAGATTTGCATGTGCAAGGTCACGATTCGATTTTGAAAGGAAGGTCCTGAATCCTTAGGAAGCATGGAAAATTTCAGATGACTAGGTAAATGACATTTCTACTTGGTATGGCTTGATGAGAGTATACATTTCAAAAGGGGAAATGTGTTTTGATTTACGGATACTTCATTTGTATTGCGACACTCTCTTTGTTTGATCTAATGTTGGTGTTCAAATTTTGCCTTGTGGTACAGAAGAATTATAGAAGTATTCCTCATGGGATGATCGTGTATTGGAGTAGTGTTAGACATTCAGGCGGTGGAGTTGAGATCGGATATGGTGATGCGTGTTTTCTATGGATTTGGAGACTAGTAGTTTGATGCGTGGATAGAATCCATATTTTTAAGCATCATGTACCTTACATTTTATGTGCTTTTGTGATAAAAATACACGTTATATGTGCATAATGGAGTCTATTTCATGTGTAGGTGAATTGGAGATGGAAGCCGAGCTAAAGGGGTGTATAAACGTCAAAACTGTGCTCAAGAGTCGAAAAGGAGTGACCCGGGCCATAGCTGGGCGTTTTAGCCCAAAAGCCTGGCATAACCCGGTGTTAGCCGGGCGTTTCAGCCCAAACGCCAGCCATACACAGGCGAGTGGTTTTTGAGAGAACTTTCATCAAGAGAGAAGAGAGAACGAAAGTATTTGTTTTGCTGCAGATTTTTCCGACCAGACAACTTCAAATCACATTTTCTGATACGTTAATCGTTGGATCGAGTTGAAATTTTTATTGAGTGTTCGAACATCTTGGTCTTTGATTGGAACGTTGGAGATCGGATTTGGAGTCTTGTAGCATCTGATTTCGAGCCTAGAGTAGCATCTCCAGTTTTGTGGCTTCACCTCTTTTTCTTTAATTGATTTGTTGTTTCTCCGTGTTTGGCACTTGTTGTGTATCCAATTTGGAGAACTTTTGTAACTATAATATTATTATATTTGATCTCTTTAGATCTTTGTGATCCCATAATTTTTACTTTTTCAATTTGAAGAGGTTTCCACGTTTAAATTTGGTGTTCTTTATCTTCTTTATTTTCGGGTTTGCCTCTTCCTCAACATAACAGTGGTATCAGAGTCAGGTTGAACAAGTGGTATCAGAGTCAGGCTCAACAAATGGTATTAGAGCTTGGAAAATTATTCTATGCTCAATTGTACAAGTCTTTGAAAGACTTAAGCACATAAGAGTGGTTTTTGAGAGAGCTTTCATCAAGAGAGAAGAGAGAAGAGAGAAGAAAAGTATTCGTTTTGATGCAGATTTTTATTCCGACCAACCAACTTTAAATAACATTTTCTGATCCGTTGACCGTTGGATCG
This sequence comes from Nicotiana paniculata, assembly GCA_005239505.1. Classification (NCBI taxonomy): domain Eukaryota; kingdom Viridiplantae; phylum Streptophyta; class Magnoliopsida; order Solanales; family Solanaceae; genus Nicotiana; species Nicotiana paniculata. The sequence goes on from MDKI01236473.1 coordinate 9,227, forward strand.
GGCTAATATTTTGGCTGAGTGTTCGTAACATCTTATTATTTGATTTGAATGGTGAAGATCGGATTTGTTGGATGCATCATCTAATTTCGAGCCTCAAACAGCAGCTCTAGTTTTGTGGCTTCTCCTCTTTTTCTTCGTTTGGTTTGTTATTGCTCTTGTTGCTATTTTTGCTCTGTGTTTAACACTTGTTGTGTAGCCAATTTGGAGAACTTTTGTAACCCTCTTATTATTATAGTGGAGTTTTTTGGATCTTTGTGATCCAGTGGGTTTTACCTTCAATTTGAAGGATTTTCCACGTTAAAATTTGGTGTTCTTTATCTTATTTATTTTCGGGTTTGCCTCTCCCTCGACATAACATACATGATAAACATGGAGATATAAAAACTCCAAGAAGATTGTCTAAATTAGATAGAATATTTTTCACTTCCACATTCTATAACTCATTTACAAGTATAAAGCCAATGGCCCGGGATGTAATCTTTCGAACACTGAACCGGTGTATTTGAGGTTGGGACACCGATATTGTGAAGGTATTAACTTTTTCTATTTATCTTTTTCTTTATGAGATTATAATTGATATTGTTGTTATTGTTTTGTATTTTGTTCACATATAAGTGTCCTACTTTGATCACATATTTTAGCTAGTTATCATACATGCTTGCCCGTGAACAGAAATTAACATTATTACTTACAGTTTACATGCACTTGTAAGTTAGGTCGAATAAGTAATCTCGGCTGGACTTGCTAAATTTAGGATATTGGAGTATGAAAGCATTTTTCATGATGATCCGTCCATTAAAGGTCAACTCTCAAAGGTAGAAGGAAAATTCAAGATATAGGAAAATTGAACTTGAAATTAGGTGTGATTTATATGCATACGCATATACTTATGATTAAATATTGAAAAAAGACTTTTTGTTGAAAGAAATAAGCACAATTTAGTAATTCTTCTAAGTTTCTTCAAACACTTTTGTAACGACTCGACCAGTCGTTTTGAACTCTAGCGCTTCGTTCAGCGTTTGAAGTCGTGAGCAACTCTATTTAAGGTATTATGACTTGTAGGTTTGTTTGGAATTGAATTTCGGGAAGTTTAGAGTTGATTTGGATAGAAAATTCTCATTTCAGAATCCTTAAGTTGGAGGAATGGACTAAGATTGGAATTTTGAGTAAACGACCTCAGAATCAAGATTTGAAAGTTCCTGCAGGTTCGTATGATGATTTAGGACTTGGGCATATGTCCGGATCGGGTTTTGGATAACCCGGGAGCGTTTCGGCGTATATTGTGGAAGTTAGCATTTTTGAAGGAATTTCCTAAGTTTGGCTTGAAGCGCATTTCAGTGATATAGATGTCCGTTTGGGATTCTGAGTCTTGGAACAGCTTTGTATGGTGATTTTGGAGTTGGGAGCGCGATCGGAAGTGAATACAGATGTCCGTAGGTCATTTTGAAGTCATTCGGCTAAAGATAGAAATTTGAAGGTTTTCGAGAAATCCGACCGGAAGTGGAAATTTTGATATCGGGGTCAGAATGCGATTCCGAAAGTTGGAACATGTTCGTAATGTCAAATATGATTTGTGTGCAAAATTTGGGGTCAATCGGACGTGATTTGATAGGTTTCGGCATCGGATGTAGAAGTTAGAAATTTCTAAGGTCATAAAGTTGGGATTTGGGTGCGGTTCGTGGTTTCGATGATGTTTGATGTGATTTGAGGCCTCGATCAAGTCTGCATTATGATTTGAAACAGTTTGGTATAATTGGAAGGGGTCCTAGGGGCCTCGGGTGGATTCCGGGTGATTAACGGATCAAGTTTGCGAGTTTGAAGAAGGCTGGAATTGATGTCATCTGGTGTGACCGCACCTGCGAGGCTTTGGCCGCAGGTGCGGCTATGGGGCGCAGGTGTGAAGTTTTCTTGAGCTGAGGAAAGCCGCAGGTTCAGAGGTTTGGTCGCACCTGCGGAATCGCAGGTGTGTTTGTTGGATCGTAGGTGCGAAAAATGGCCTGGGCAGAATGTTTTAAAACCGAGATTTGTTGGTCATTTCCTTCCATTTTCTTTTGGTTTGGACGATTTTGAGGAACTTCAAGAGAGGGTTTTCGTCAGGGATCACAAGGTAACTAACTCCTTCATCTTTCTAAGTTAAATACAAGGTTATTGCATGGAAATATACATGAAAATTGTGGAAAAATTTGGAAAATATTGAAGAAAACCTAGAAATGGTAATTTGGATTTTTTCAGCCACGAATTTGAGCATGAAATTTAGAGTAAATTGTATAATTGAACTAGTAAAGCTATGATAGAATTTATCTTCGAGAAATTTCGGATTCTGGGCACATGGGCTCGAGCGCATTTTGGTCATTTCATTGAGCGGGGTTGGGAAATTATATAATTTGGAATTTGTTGCAAATATTAGAGTATATTTTCATTGTTTGACGTTATTTGGAAAGTTTTGGGGTGTTGTGCGTCCATTGGAGTCGTCGGAAGGGCTTGGAAGCCGGTTATGGAACTTCGGAGCGAGGTAAGTCTCCTTTCTAACTTTGTGAGGGGGAATCGTCCCCCAAGGTGAACTAATTTAGTATGTGCTACTATCTGCGGGGGCTACGTACGCACGAGGTGACGGGAGTCCGTGTGTAGCTACTATTATGCCATGTTCGGGTAGTCTAGGACCCACTAGAATGCCTTACCTGTTGTACCTGTGATCCTGCTATAATATTAGACTGTTAATATAATCGAAATCGTAATTGAATATCTAAAGAAGACTAGAGTTCATTTTCTTAATCAGCTAGAAAGAGAATTGATTTCCTCCGTGGATAATTGCATACATGATAAGGTGATATTATTGAATATTATTAAACTTGACAAATGAACTTCGAGAAAGGATTTAAATACTATTTTGTGGTTTTTAAAAGAGAAATCTGTCATTTACTTGAGTATTTGTTTTCTCGATGTATTCGGGATGGACTGTTGATTGTGCATGACTGCATGTGACTGCTTTGCAATTTACATTCCGCAAGCGGAGTGTTATTTTCCCCACTCTCATGGGAGCGGGTCGTACACCACGGAGGATTGAAAGACGCACTTATGGTTCGGGCCGTTCGACCCTCGGCAGTGCATAGACATGATTATTTTATTGAAAGGTGCACTTATGGTACGGGCCGTTTGATCCTCGGCAATACACACAGATGATTATTATGCCAGCTCAGGCCGGTTGCCCTCATCCCGTATGCGCATGCTAAATTGTTAAATGTTTTTCATGGATTTTGAAGTGATAAGCTATTTGGGGAAAAATAAAGAAGTAATTATTTATTTAAGATATTTTGGAAAATAAGGAAGTAGTAACTGTTTATTTACTTCCAGTATTTACTTGGATTTCAATGCCTTATATATTTGCTGCTTTACTTCCTTTACATGCCTACCGTGTTCATCATATTTTGTTAAATTAATTTGTTGGACCTTAGTGAGTGCCTAATTCGACCTCTCATCACTACCTCTCTGAGGTTAGGTGGGTGACTTACTGAGTACATGCTGTTTTTGTACTCATTTTACACTTGCTGTGCATTTTTATTGCACAAGGACTTTCATATCGACGTGGCTGGTTGGAGACTTAGGCGAACTGCATCATCCGGAGGCGATCCGCAGCTGACAGAGTCTTCTTCATATTGTATTTATTTCCAGTTTAAATTCCTTGTCCAACTTGTATTTCGGAAAGCTTGTAATATTTGTGAAATTCTTAGAATTTGCTCATGTACTTGTGACACCGGGTTCTGGGATGTGTTGGGATATATTTTGCTGAAATAGAATATTTAAACCCTTGTATTTACTTAACGGATTTTTATTTAGTTAATATGTAATAAAGTTAAAGGAAATGTTTTTTCATAAATGTTAAAACATGAATTTATTTCAACTAATTAATGATTGGCTTGCCTGATGGTGGTGTCCGGTCCCATCACGACCTTAGTAGATTTTGGGCCGTGACAACATGGTACCAGAGCGCTAGGTTCCCTTAGGTCTCACGAGCCATGGGCAAGTCTAGTAGAGTCTTGCGGATCGGTACAGAGACGTCTGTACTTATCTTCGAGAGGCTACGCGGTTGTTAGGAGTACTTCCCTTCTTGATTCCTCATCGTGCGATTCGATTCTTTTGAGGCTTATGCCTATGCTTATTCCTACTCAATCTTACGCGTCGCGGAGCGCTTGCTATGAATCAGGAATTTGAGGAATTGATATGGTGCGAGGTGATTCCCATGTGTAGTTGGATGAGGCTGTTATTGTTGCCCTGCAGAAGAATATTATGTTGTTTCATCTCGATTGTTGTGTTTCTGAGAACTTTGAGGCTATGCTCAGGTGGTGATGATGGTTAGGATTGGTTATCGTGCGATGTCGATATGATGATAGAATGTTTGCCCATAAGTTGGGGGTGATGAATGGCTTGAAGGAAGGTCTTATCAGAGTGTGATTTCAAGATTTCAGTATTTAGATTCCGACGGAAGGAAGGGAATTGATCTATAGATGGCCAGGTTTTGGAATTGATAAAGTAGTAAGACTTGGTGTTTCAAGTAAGGTGGAGTATTCACCTGGGACGTGTTATCGTCGTCCTTGATCGAATGAAATGTGTTAAGTTCGTTAGTGCCATGGTTTCTTCGGGTGAATGGGGCCAGAGTATGGTGAAGGAGTATTGAAGAATGCGGTTGGCAGAGAATGATATTAAATTGAGGGTAGGTGGTGGTTCCATTTCTAGGAGGCCAGGTGTAGGAAGCGGAAGTTGAGCAGTCGCAAAGTGGGGGAGCAGCAGCATAATGGTGAATTAGAAGGTATTGTAGCGCAGTTAGTAGATGTCCATGGGGAGCAGATGGACTGGTAAGGTTGGTGAATGAGAACGCGCTTAGGAAGGAGTATTTATGTCGTAGAGATAGTGCAATACGGCATCGTTGGAAGGTGTCAGTTGGTGAATTGCATAGGTGGGTTATCTCCGGTGAATAGGTTAGCGGGTGCATGGTTGGCAAGTTTCCGAGATGGATTTTAGTGGCTGTTCGGTAGGAGGCGGGATGTGTGAATGATGCTAGAGAATTTGGGTAATTAGGGAGTGCTAACAAGAGAATTTGGAATAATTGGACGGATTGGTTGAGTAAGATCATGTTAACAAAGGGGAAAGGATCTCAGCATGATCTAAAGTGGTGCAAGGGGTAGCTTCGGGCTAAGTGGGGGGGGGGGTCCCACCACCTGCAGTCGGTCTGTAGGATTCGTGTTCTCATGGGGTTGCGGATTTTGGCATATTGGCAAGTTGGTACAACTAAGGGAAAGGAGTAGGATGGTAGTTGTGCATGGGATTTGATGAATGTGTGCAAAGGTTGGTCCTATTAGACCAGGGTTAGGCTTTGGAAGATTATGAATTTTGCTTAATGCATAGGCGAATTGTAAGGGCAGTGACTTAGTCACGTGCTTCATTGAAAAGGGTGTTCATGTGCTAGAAGAGCCTTGAGGTGATTGTAATCGGGGCCAGTCAGAGTGGGTGACTCTCAATAGCGGTCCTAGTGAATTCAAAAGTTAAGAATGCAGCGTTTAAGGGTTTCATGCAGCAGTATGATCGAGAATCGAGAATCGAGCTTTTGCGGAGTGCTTTCTGAGAAAAAAAGGAAGATGGTTGGGGTTCTATGTTATTTTCAGCATGCAGGATAGTATTGGAGGAGTGAGAGAAATAAACTCCGGGTTGTAGAAAGATTTTTAAGGGGGTACGAGACGGTTTGTGAGACTGAGACAGCATGGTCTCGTGAATCAAGGTCACTCGGGATGAGTGAGGGTTGAGTTTGCTACGAGTTGGAGGAAGTTACTATTATTCCTGAGGCAATTGAAGATGATTAAAAGAACATACATTGATTAGCCATGGTTGAAATGGCACATTTACGGCAGTGATCAATTCCTTCGATGTGATTAAGTTATGCATGTGGTTGTGCCGGCGTGTGCGGGGCTTGTCGACCGTCGTAATGGATTTCATGTGGGAGCATTTGAGTGCTATGGCCTATCACTGATCCCGGAAGGGTTATGGTGGTATAGACTACTACGTAAGGATTTGCATGTTGAATGATTGTGAGAATTCACTCATATGTTGAGATGGTACTCTTGAATTGAGTTAAGTAAAAGGTCTCTATATGATGAAGTGTTCACCCTATTGGTGGTTCAGAAGTTATGATGGAATTCTTGCGCTAAGTCATATTGGCAGGTTAGGTGTGGTAAGCAGTATGTAATTGGGAGTAAGAATCGAGTTTGCGGTTCGGTGTTAATAAGGATGTCATGAGCTCGGAAGATAAAAAAAAAGTGATTTGAAAGTTCAGAGTAAGTTGGTGTTATCTTCAGTGCCACCTGAGATTGATATTCGGTGGAAGAGGCTTTGTACCCTGGTTATGGGTTCTTGATTTGTCTTACAGCATAGTATGGCCAGTGGTGGATATGCAGACTTGCTACCTTGTGTGGAAGGTTGTGGGAGCGTGACCACAGGAAGATTATATAACTGTGTCATGTAGTCACCTGATTGATTGAATATTTAGACCAAGTATAAGGAAGTTCAATATTGCTTAATTGAGAATTTATGCCTGGAAGGCATTCAGTTCATTTGGTTGTGGATTATGGGGTGTTTGTCCCGGCTATGATGGTTGTTCTCGCGTATTATGAGAGAAAGTGGGTTAATATGGACCCAGGTAAAAGCTATTAGCTTAGTTTGGTGCGAGCAAGGTAGACTCGATGTTTGTGGATGGATTTAAATATGATTATGGGCTCCGTATGAGCCAAGCATGTTCATTTCAGTAGAGCGCTTTTTCATGGAAAGGTATTAGAACATCAGATGTTGTTCCTTCTTCATCAAATTCATGTAATAATGTGATTGTGCCGTGTGAGTTGGGAAACAGCTTAATAGATCCCTATGTGTTGAGTCTCCATGTAGTGATGATGTTATGCGAGCAGAAGAGCTCTTGAGATTCAGAGTATATATATCGCACCTCAGTCGTGCTTAAGTTTGGTAGCATGTGGTTTTATCAGTCTCCCCAGGATGGTATTATGCACTTAGTGTGCTTATGATCGATATTCAGTAATTTGTAATAGTGAGCAATTCAGCTCCGTGTATATTTCCTTATGTGAATTTTATGATGGGATCGGGTGGCACGCCGCCACAATTATGTTATTTGATCGGGTTGCACACCGCAAAAGTATGATGATGAGTAAGATTCCTATATTATTTTCGTGTGTTTTACTTTCTATATTCTTAGAAGAGTTCCAAATAAGTTGCGAGAGTCAAGTAGTCTTTTCCTGAGTCATTTCTTTATGTATCATGTTCGAGTTATGGCCTATTGGCGCGGTGTGGTGTCATGTGAAACTGTTGGTCATGTTGGGGTGATTTTTTGACTGAGCAGTTCATACTGGGTGAGACGAGATTATTGGATCAGGGATCAGTGCGATAAGATTATGTGAAATACATTGAAGGACATTTGCCAACGGTTGGTTCATAATGAGGTGATAATTCTAGTCAAGATGATATATTCAATGATTTGTTAAATCTGCAGTTGGTTATGGATTTCTACCCGTCTCCTCTGTTGTAGTGGTATCGCCAGCATTATAGAAGGATGTATGTGTATGTCATAAGGTGCCTTGGGAGCATCGAATTCATGGAATTTTGGCTATTAAGGTTCATGGAGTGTCGTCATGGTGCTAATTCATCAAGGGTATGCAGTCATGTTCTGGTATGTCGTGTGGTAGTTGATACGGTGTTCGTATATATCAGAACAAGGCCTGGCAAAGGAGTTTCAGGTGTTAGAACTGGATTTTGAGCCTATTATATGGATAAAATAAGAAATCTTCATATTTGATCAAGCTAACGTACTCTGCCGGGTTGTGGTAGCACGGGCAGGTGCTCAAGGTGTTAAGCAGTGATTTCAGGTAACTCCAGAACAGTTCTTGACACGTTTGAGGACGAACGTCTGTTTAAGTGAGGGAGAATGTAACGACCCGATCGGTCATTTTGAGCTCTAGCGCGTCGTTCAGTGGTTTGGAGTCGTGAGCAGCTCCATTTCAGGTATTATGACTTGTAGGTGTGGTCGGAATTGAATTTCGGGAAGTTTAGAGTTGATTTGGAAAGAAAATTCTCATTTTAGAAGCCTTAAGTTGAAGGAATGGACTAAGATTGGAATTTTGAGTGAACGACCTCAGAATCAGGATTTGAAAGTTCCTGCAGGTTTTTATGATGATTTTGGACTTGGGCGTATATCCAGATCGGGTTTTGGATAATCCGAGAGCGTTTCGGCGTATATTGTGGAAGTCATCTTTTTTGAAGGAATTTCTTAAGTTTGGCTTGAAGTGCAGTTCAGTGATATTGATGTCCGTTTGGAATTCCAAGTCTAGGAATAGCTTCTTATGGTGATTCTGGAGTTGGGAGCGCGATCGGAAGTGAATTCGGATGTTCGTAGGTCATTTTGTAGTCATTTGGCTAAAGATAGAAATTTGAAGGTTTTCGAGAAATCCGACCGGAAGTGAAAATTTTGATATCGGGGTTGGAATAGGATTTCGGAAGTTGGAGCAGGTCCGTAATGTCAAATATGACTTATGTGCAAAATTTGGGGTAAATCGAACGTGATTTGATAGGTTTCGGTATCGGATGTAGAAGTTGGAAATTTCTAAGTTCGTAAAGTTGGGATTTGGGTGTGGTTCGTGGTTTAGATGATGTTTGATGTGATTTGAGGCCTCGAGCAACTCCGCATTATGTTTTTGAATAGGTTGGTATAATTGGACGGGGTTCCGGGGACCTCGGGTGGATTTCGGGTGGTTAACAGATCAAGTTTGCGAGTTTGAAGAAGGCTGGAATTGCTGTCATCTGGTGTGACCGCACCTGCGAGGCTTTGGCCGCGGGTGCGGCTATGGCGCCGCATGTGCGAAGAAGTGGTGGTCTGGCTGGGAGCGCAGGTGCGATAATATTTCCGCACCTGCGAAGTCGCAGATGCGGGCTATGGGGCGCAGGTGCGAAGTTGGCTTGAGCTGAGGAAAGCCGCAGGTGCAGAGGTTTGGTCGCACCTGCGGAATCGCAGGTCCGAGTGTTGGATCGCATGTGCGAAAAATGGCCTGGGAAGAATGTTTTAAAACCAAGATTTGTTGGTCATTTCCTTCCATTTTCTTTTGGTTTTGACGATTTTGAGGAGCTTCAAGAGAGGCTTTTCGTCAGGGATCACAATGTAAGTAACTCCTTCATGTTTCTAAGTTAAATACAAAGTTATTTCATGGAATTATACATGAAAATTGTGGAAAATTTTGGAAATTATTGAAGAAAACCTAGAAATGGTAATTTGGATTTTTTTAGCCACGAATTTGAGCATGGAATTTAGAGTAAATTGTATAATTGAACTAGTAAAGCTATGGGTAGAATTTATCTTCGAGAAATTTTGGATTCCGGGCACATCGGACCGAGGACATTTTGGTCATTTCACTGAACGGGGTTGGAAAATTATATAATTTGGAATTTGTTGCAAATATCAGAGTATATTATCATTGGTTTGCCGTTATTTGGATAGTTTGGGGCGTTGTGCGTCTGTTGGAGTCGTCGGAAGGGCTTGGAAACCGGTTATGAAACTTCGGAGCGAGGTAAGTCTCCTTTCTAACTTTGTGAGGGAGAATTGTCCCCCTAGGTGAACTAATTTAGTATGTGCTACTATCTGTGGGGGCTACGTATGCACGAGGTGACGGGAGTCCGTGTATAGCTACTATTATTCCATGTACGGGTAGTCTACGACCTACTAGCATGCCTTACATGTTGTACCCGTGATCCTACTGTAATATTAGATTGTTAATATAATCGAAATCGTAATTGAATATCTAACGAAGACTAGAGTTTATTTTCTTAATAGCTAGAAAGAGAATTGATTTCCTCCATGGATAATTGCATACCTGATAAGGTGATATTATTGAATATTATTAAACTTGACAAATGAATTTCGAGAAAGGATTTAAATACTATTTTGTGGTTTTTAAAAGAGAAATCTGTCATTTACTTGAGTATTTGTTTTCCCGACGTATTCGGGGTGGACTATTGATTGTGCATGACCGCATGTGACCGCTTCGCAATTTACATTCTGCGAGCGGAGTATTATTTTCTCCATTCTCATGGGAGCGGGCTGTACACCACGGCGGATTGAAAGATGCACTTCTGGTTCGGGCCCTTTGACCCTCGGCAGTGCATAGATATGACTATTTTATTGAAAGATTCACTTATGGTTCGGGCCATTCGACCCTCGGCAGTGCATAGACATGATTATTTTATTGAAAGGTGAACTTATGGTACGGGCCGTTCGATCCTCGGCAGTGCACAAAGATGATTATTATGACGGCTCAGGCCGGTTGCCCTTATCCCGTATGCGCATGCTAAATTGTTAAATATTTTTCATGGATTTTGAAGTGATAAGATATTTGGGGTAAAATAAAGAAATAATTGTTTATTTAAGATATTTGGGGGAAAATGAGGAAGTAGTAACTTTTTATTTACTTCCAGTATTTACTTGGATTTCAGTGCCTTATATATTTGCTGCTTTACTACCTTTACATGCCTACCGTGTTCATCATATTCTGTTAAATTAATTTGTTGGACCTTAGTGAGTGTTTAATTCGACCTCTCGTCACTACCTCTCTGAGGTTAGGCGGGCGACTTACTGAGTACATGTTGTTTTTGTACTCATGCTACACTTGCTGCGCATTTTTATTGCACAGGTACTTTCGTAGCGACGTGGCTGGTTGGAGACTTAGGCGAGCTGCATTATCCGGAGGCGATCCGCAGCTGACAGAGTCTCCCTAATATTATATTTATTTCCAGTTAAATTCCTTGTCCCACTCTGTATTTCAGACAAGCTTGTAATATTAGTGAAATTTTTAGAATTTGCTCATGTACTTGTGACACCGAGTTCTGGGATATATTGGGATATATTTTGCTGAAATGGAATATTTAAACCCTTGTATTTACTTAACGGATTTTTATTTAGTTAATATGTAATAAAGTGAAAGGAAATGCTTTTTCTTAAATGTTAAAATAGGAATTTATTTCAACTAATTAATGATTGACTTGCCTGAAGGTGGTGTCCGGCGCCATCACGACCTTAGTAGATTTTGGGTCGTGACAACTTTAGTCTTTATGACTTTCTACTATCTTTTTGTATATATAAGTGAGATTTATCTCTTCGTAGCTTCCCGATCAGGGGCATTTCTGTTATTTTTTGGATTTTCATGCTTTAGTTATGATGTTCTAAGCGCAATAGTGTGTGCACCTTATCAATTATGGGTCAACCAGAAGACGTACTCTTACGTAGCTCCATCAACGGCCTTTCAGCAGCCTTTCAATGCTATCATATTGTATGGACCTCATTTAAATTACTAAAGATTTATAAAAAGGGAGTAAATTCCTGTTATACCACATGTCGGTTCAAGCTCTTTAGGAAGAAATCCCGACGTAAATTCCTGTTATTTCCTCAAGCAGCAACATTGTTGCCTCAAACAACAATGACCGAGGGAGAAATCCCCCTTCAGGATGCCGTCATTGCGGCGGGCCACATTGGAATAATGAATTCTCACATTCAGAGATGAATGCCCATCAAGCTTTTGATGATGGGACGGATGACGAATCAGATGATGCGGAGCAGATCGAACCAGTAGGTGCCGTCAATGAAACCGTTGGTTCTATTTCTGACACATTAGCGGGAACCAGTGCCGGTATCCATAAAAAGAAGGACCCCTGCCCAACCACCAAGAAAGGGAAAAAGAAGACGAATGAGAGGACTCTTCTTAAATAAGAGAGGACCTTGATGTTCGTTGAACCGAAGGTGAATGTCAAACCCATTCGAGAGATCATAGATACGGGTGCTACCCACAACTACTTGGCCTCAACTTAGGTGGAGCGTCTGGGTATAGTTTTAGGAAAGGGTATAGGTCATGTAAAGGCAATCAACTCACCTCCTCAATCAGTGGATGGAATAGCCAAAGAAGTACCAGTAAAGATGGGTCCTTATGAAGGAAAATTCAACTTGCACGTGGTGATCATAGATGACTTCGAGTTGATAGTTGGGATGGAATTCTTGAGGCAAACCAACACCATGCCTGTACCATATGCAGACATGCTTCTGATGATGGCAGCCAACGGGGCCAAGCCCTGCATTATCCCGTGCATGCCCATGTAGATGGCTGCTGAGAACATCTCGGCGTTGCAGCTGAAGAAGGGAGTCAAAAGACATGAACCTACGTTCCTGGTTACCCTATGCATTGAGGAGGTAGAAAGCTCATCGGGTCCCATCCCTACACCTATAAAGGAGCTACTACTGGAGTTTGAATACATCATGCCACTGAAAATTTGACTGAGTGTTTGTAACATCTTGATCTTTAATTTGAACGGCGACGATCGAATTTTTAGGCTTGTAGCATCTGATTTCGATCCTCGAACAACAACTCTAGTTTTGTAGCTTCTTCTCTTTTTCTTCAATTGATTTGTTGTTGCTCTTGTAGCTATTGTTGCTCCACTTTTGACACTTGTTGTATAGTAAATTTAGAGAACTTTTTTAACCCTCTTATTGTTATAGTGGAGTTTTTATCTCCAAGAGGATTGTCTAAATTAGATAGAATAGTTTGCACTTCCACATTCTATAACTCCTTTAAAAGTATAAAGCCAATGGCTCTGGATATACTCTTTCAAACCATGAACCGGTGTATTTGAGCTTGGGACACCCGATTTTGTGAATGTATTAAATTTTTTCTATTTATCTTTTTCTTTATGGGATTATAATTAATGTTGTTGTTATTGTTTTTTAGTTTGTTAACATATAAGTCTCCTACTTTGATCAAATATTCTAGCTAGTTGTCATACATGCTTGTCCATGAACAGAAATTAACATTATTACTTACGGTTTATATGCACTTGTAAGTTAGGTCGAATTAGTATTCCCAATTGGATTTGCTAAATTTAGGATATTGGAGTATGAAAGCATTTTTCATGATGATCGGTCCATTAAAGGTCAACCCTGAAATAGGTAGAAGGCAAATTCAAGATATAGAAAACTTGAACTTGAAATAAGGTATGATTTATATACTCGTATATTTTGATTAAATCTTGAAAAATGACTTTTTGTTGAAAGAAATAAGCACAATTTAGTAATTCTTCGAAGTTTCTTCAAACACTTTAATCTTTATGACTTTCTACTATTTTTTTTTTATATATAAGTGAGTTTCATCTCTCCGTAGCATACCAGTCAGGGGTATTTCTGTTATTTTTTAGATTTTGGTACTTTAGCTATGATGTACTAAGCGCAATAGTGTGTGCACCTTCTCAATTATGGGTCAACCAGAAGACGTACTCTAACATGGCTCCATCAACAACCTTCCAGCAACCTTTTAATGCCTATCATACCGTATGTGCCTAGTTTAAATTACTAAAGCTTTATAAAAAAGGAGTAAATTTCTACTGGAAAAGAAGCTGAATAACATTCAATTACTCAGATATGCACAAGTTCAAAATCCAAATAAAAAGACATGACAGAAAATAAGATGCACACA
>MDKI01288211.1:0-14571 GCA_005239505.1 Nicotiana paniculata
ATTTTGAGGTAAAAAGATTTTTTAATGCAAGATGAGCATGATTCAAAAACATGGGTCAAGTTGACGGGTTGAGTTATGACCCATTATTTAGCCCATCTTAACCCAAGTACACTTTGGGCTGGGTTGGGCAATGACCCATTTATTTATCTAGCCCATCTTGACCCGCCCAAATTCAGCTCAACCCGCCCATTTGTCACCCCTAGTTGTGGTTATGGGAATGTGGGGTCCACATGTTTGTATTTAAGAATTACAAACAATGTAGGAGTTTTTTTAAAATGACATATATGCCCTTGGTTGACCATCTTTTCTTTTTTATATAATAATAATAGAAAAGTAGAGTAGTACAATTAGTAGGAGAGAGCCTAGTCATTGTCCTAAGGGGGCGAAGAATAAATGGTGGTGGTTGTGCATAAATAGTGATTCCTTCATAACTATTCATTTGGCTATCGGACTTTGCAAGTAGGTCAGCGATTTGATTTTGCTCCCTGTAAGTGTAAAGTATAGCTGGATCATCCAAACGTGCAAGGAGAAATCTGCAATCATTTATAATGTTAGCGTATAAAAGATGAGATGTTTGTAGGATAGTAATTATTTCTTGGGCAACTGAGAGAGGGAGTATTGTGTATATAGATTAAATACCATTTTATATGATTATAAATTATATATTGAACATTCTTGATATAATTGAGAGAGGTCGCCAATGACTAAGGGTGATCAAGGTTAGGTGGAGTTCCTAGGTTCTAATCTTTGTATTAACATTTCTATATGCTCATTTTGTTTTCTAAAACTTAACGAAGACTTACTTCTCTTTTTTAATCTCAAAAGTATGTAATAAATAACTTTTAAAACTTAAAAATTGTATAGAAACAATCAAACAGTCTTAAAGATATATATATTTTTAATTAAAGCTGTTTATTAGACAAATCTTATTATTTAAAAGTCAAGTTCTATGAACATTTTTTTACAACCACAAATCGTTTTGACTTTCTATATCCTTTGATTTTATGCTTACTTTTATTTGTAATAAAAAAAAGTTCTTGTCTTTTTAATGTTAGTTTTGATTTATAAAACTATAATTCTATTACAGGTATTTTTATGTTTAGCCAAATATTACGTAGCCTGATTTAAATTTGTCTTTACACTCATTTATAAAAATAATTATAAAAGAAAAGGTTATTTGATTACGCCATTGTATACATTACATGTGATCACGAAAGACAAATTGGAAAAAGATGTGGATAAATGTGTAGTTTTTTTTTGTTTTTTTGGCAGCTATAAGAAGATGAACTGTCTCTTCGAAACGATTATTCTTTTATTTTTTCACTTCTTATTATTTACTAGCAAATATATGATGTATGGATAACTGAGGAAAAATGGAAAAATTAAAAGATAAAGAAGAGGTGGAGTACAAGCTTTACGTATATACGAACGATAGGGTGTATTATTAAATTCAAGGAATTAATTATCTTTATTTGTGGACGAAAATTAAAGGTTGAAGATAGATATGTGTTCTTTAATTCTATTTTATGATAGAAAATGACATATATCCCATCTCTATCATTTCCTGTCTTTCTTTTTGCTTTTTGCTTCCATTTTTTCATTTTTTGATTTTTTTTGGGATAAAAAATTAGAGAGGAGGAGGGGAGTACGTAACTTCATTCGTGCTTTCTGCCCATTTCTGTTTCTCAAGAATTACTAGGCGTTTGGACACAAGAATTGTAAAATTTCGGGAAAAAGTGAAAAAAATTTTTAAGTGAAAATGATATTTGAAAATTAGAGTTGTGTTTGGGTATGAATATAATTTTTTTGGTTGTTTTTGAAGTTTTGTGAGTGATTTGAGTACTGAAAAATAACTTTTTGAAGTTTCTCAAATTTTCGAAAAATTTCAAAATTCATTTTCGAGTGAAAATTTAAAAATTTATGCAAACACTGATTTCGGAAAAAAAGAATTTTTTTTTCAAAAAACTGAAAATTTTCTTATGTCCAAATGGGCTCTTAATTGATCAATTTTAAAAGACAAGTATATGGCTTTGAAAATAAAAATAAAAGATATCGGATTATAGGAAAATATAATAACCCAATAATTGTCACCTTCAATATCAGAAATTTTAGTCAACTATCATAAAAGCAAAGATAAGACAAAAACACTTTTTATGAAAGTTACGTTAAAGACTTTGGTTTTTGGTCATCTTCAAAAGGCTTTATAAGGCGAAACACTTTCAAACAAAACTTTGAACGTGATAACTAATGGAGTACTCCTTAATAGTCACTTTCATTGTTAAAAAAATACCTATATTTTGAGTGTTCAGAAGTCTCTGGTTCGAGTCTTGAATATAATGTTACTTTCAATAAAAATTGTTTTATCTTTAAACAAAATTTTCGGCATGAATTCGAATTAGTCGAACCTCAAAGCAGATATAAATTAAATACCAGGTGGAAAAAGATAGGTGAAAATAGGAGCAATCAGGGACTACTCGATGAGTTTTGTTGCCTAAAGTCAAACTTTTTGAGCAATCAGGGACGACTCGATGAGTTTTGTTACCGTGTAAAATATATATATACAATCAAATCACTCAAAAAGTATTTATTAATATTAATTGGTAAGCTGATAAAAATATTAATTAATATTACAAATTAAACTATACTACAACAACAACAACAATAAATGTACCCAGTGTAATCCCACAAGTGGAGTCTCGGAAGGGTAGCATGTACGTAGACCTTACCCATACCTTGTGAAAGTAGAGATGTTGTTTCCAATAGACCATCGGCTTAAGAAACACTAAATAGGAAGCAACCAACAATAACAACACAAGAAAAAAATAAAGACACTATGTGTAATAACAAAGATCTAAAAATAAGAAATACAAGAATATTACTCACAATACTAGTAAGAATGACACTATATGGAATAACAAAGATCTAGGAACACGAAAATGTAAAAATAATACTAATACTACTGGTAAGATTAGGAGAAACTCTCGACTACCTATCAACATATAATCATAATTCTCGACTTCCACATCTTCCTATCGAGGGTCATGTCTTCAGTAAGCTGAAGCAATGCCATGTCCTGCCCAATCACCTCTCCCCAATACTTATTTGGCCTACATCCTTCCTTAGACCCACCATGGTCAACTTCTCACACCTCCTAATTGGGACATCAATGTATCCCCTTATCACGTGCCTGAACCATCTCAACCTCGATTCTCACAATTTGTCTTCCACAGGGGCCACTTCCATTGTCCCTAATAACTTCATTTCTAATCTTATCTTTCCTGGTATGTCCACATATCCATCTCAACATCCTCATTTCTGCTACTCTCATCTTCTAGACATGAGATTTCTTAACTGGCAAGCATTCAACACCATACAACATAGTCGGTCTAACTACCATTCTGTAGAACTTGCCCTAAGTCTTGGTGGCACATTCTTATCGTATAAAATACCAGATGCGAGCCTCTATTTCATCAGCCCCACTCCAATACAATGTGTAACATCCTCGTCAATCTCCATATTGCCTTGGATAATAGACACAAGGTACTTGAGTTGGGAATAATTTGTGTATCAAGCTTCACGTCCACTTCTGCTTCATGCATCTCCTCCTTGAACTTGCACTCCAAGTATTCTGTTTTCGTCCTACTCAACTTGAAATATTTGGACTCTAGGGTCTGTCTCCAAACCTCCAGCCCCCCCCCCCCAACGCGTCTTGTCAATCAATACTATATCATCTGCAAATAACATACACCATGACACCTCTCATGAGATGTGTCACGTCAACACATCCATCGCCATGGCAAATAAAAATGAGCTAACAACTGATCCCTTATGTAACCCCATCAACACTGGGAATTGTTCCGAGTCTCCTTCTATAGTCTTCACCCGAGTTTTAGCATCATCATACATATCTCTAATCACCCTAGTATACACTATTGGGATGCCACTAACGTCCAAACATCTCCATAGAACCTCCCTCGGAACTTTATCATAGGCTTTCTCTAGGTCAATAAACACCATATGCAACTCTTTCTTCCTCTCCCTATACTATTCTATCAGTCTCCTCACAAGATGAATGACTTCTGTAGTCGACCACCCAACATGAATCTGATCTGGTTCTTAGAAATAGACACACTTCTCCTCACCCTCCTCTCCACCACTTGCTCCCAAACTTTCATAGTGTGACTCAACAGCTTTGATACCTCTATAGTAGTTGCAATTCTAGACATCCACTTTATTCTTGTACATCGAGACCATCAAGCTCCACCTCTATTCATCAAGCATCTTTTGCGTCCTAAAATGATATTAAACAATCCAGTAAGCCACTCCAAGCTTGCCCGGCCCACGCCCTTCTAAAATTCTACCGGACTACTCATCTTCCTCATCACCTCCTCAACCTCCTCCGTCTTAAAGCATATACACAAACAAAAATCCTGTTGGCTCTCTGAGTTCTCCAACTCACCGAGCATGATGTTTCTGTCCCCATCCTCATTCAAGAGTTTATGAAAATGTGTCGGCCACCTAAGCCTAATAGACGCCTCATCCACCAATACCTTACCTCCCTCGTCTTAATACACCTCACTTGTTCCAGGTCCCGAGCCTTCCTCTCTCTAACCTTAGCTAACTTGTACAGTCTCTTGTCACCCCCTATACTCCCCAGCTCCTCATACAGGCGCCCAACGCTGCAGTCTTAGCTATCGTGACCACTAATTTTGCTCTTTCTTACCCTTCTTATAGCACTCCCTATTCGTCCCCCTCTCCTTCTCGACTACGCTCTCCACTAGCTTCAGATATGCTGCTTTCCTGGCTTCCACTTTTTCTTGGACTTCTTTATTCCACCACCCGTCCCCTCTGTGGCCTCCCGCATATCCATTTGTGACCCCTAACACCTCTCTAGCAGCTTCCTTAATACAGTTCACTACCGTGGTCCACATATTACTCGCGTTCCCACTACTCCTCCGGATCTCCATAGCCATTAAATTCTTCCTCAACTCATGAGCTTTGTCCTTAGTTAAAGCTCCCCACTTGATCTTGGGTTGACCATACGCCACTATTTTTTTCATCTTTCTCTTAATCTCTAGGTCCATTACTAAGAGCCTATGTTGTGTCGATAGCCACTCACTGGGGATAGTTAGTTAAAAAAACTTGCAATGGCATTATACATAACTTGGAACCTTCTCTTTTCTTGGGGTGGGGGAAAGGAAGGAGAATCAACCTACCAAATGTATAACAATTGCAGTCATATTACTTACACTATAATAGCACCTCACAAACAGTAGTATTCAAATTATAGAAAATGAACCAAAAGAAGATTCATCTGTCTAAAAAATAAAAAATGTAGTCTTGAATTGAAATTTTTTTAATGTAAAAGAAGCGGAGATCACTGCAAGAAACTGAACCAAGTTTATACAATCAAATAGGCCACTACAAAACTACTACATCAATTTTCTCCCTTTCTATTACACAAATTGAACAATAAACTACAGTTGCCAAGACAAGAATTTCTTGTAAAAAAAAACAACAACTTAAGCAAAATTACAAAACCCCCATACAAAAAATTGTGTTAGCGAGCACTTTATTTTCAAACATGTACAAGTGCCAACCCCAACTTCCTTGCTAAATGTAATTTAACTAATTTACTTCCCCTGGTTATAAACTTTACACTTACAAAATATTATTATTAACAAATCAAAAAAATTCTCCAAACCCCATCTACTTACTTATCTTTCTCCAGTTTCTGCAGCCAGTTTATCCTTAACAACCTTCTTTAAAGCAAAAGACGCGTCTCGGATTGATGTTTCATGTGTTGCTTTGCTTGTTTTTGGGACCAATAAGCATGAGCATTGAGGACTCTATCAAGAAGTTCCTGAGGCACAGGCTCACCTCTCCTTTGTTGAGGAGATATTCTTGCTGTGTGCACCAGTGTTTTCCATTTGTCCTAAAGAATCATGAGCACGAATTATCACACGATTATTAAACATAAGAAACAAACTTAATTTTCAAAACAAAATTGCACGACTAATCAAGCCAGCTCGACCGAGCCTGAGTTTTGACCAAGCAAAGCCGAGTCACGTTGAGGTTTAACTGAACCAAGCAGACCGAGCACCAAGACTCCTCACAATTCACATTTTTTTAAATGTGGAAAAAAATCAACTAGCTAAGTGAGAAAAGAAGCTTGAGATAGAAACTGGTGGGAAAATATTAAGAGTAGTCGAGATGCAAGAGAACTGCAGTTTTGTACCTTTAAATCGACATATGTTCTGTGTTTGGCATTATCAAAAGCTCGCATTTTGACATCACGCCACCTATAAAGTTATTACAGAAAGGGGACACAGGATTATTAAAATCAGCATTTCCATATAACTATTCAGATGATAACAACTTAAGTGAGTATAACTCATTTATGCTGCTGTGTGCTCTACACAGTTCAGAGATGTGGTTTTAATAAGTATACCTTCCAGTTCCAAGCTTCTCAACAGCTTGAACAAGTGCTTCCACTTCAGAAACAGAAAACGGCCTGCGGATGCGACGTTGTGCGGTTTCAGATCGCTTGGATTTTTGCATTGGAACTATAGCCAAAGCTTCTGCATTCACTGCAGCAACCGAAACCAATGCTCTTGAATCTGCAGCATCTTTCTCCAGTGAGGCATCAGGAGGGGATGGAGCTGAATCATGATCACTTTCAATGAAGTTACTCAGATTTGTTTCCGGATGATCTGAGAAGGCATTATATGTTCCTTGTCGTATGACATCACAAATTACAGCAGGAGTAGGCGGGCCCCTGTTACGAAGTGTAGGACAAAATAATCAACACTTTTGATTCTAGACAGTTTTAGCAAGAACTATGTTTCTAAAATCAACAACAACTACGCCTCAGTCCCAAACATGAGTTGAGGTCCGCGGTATGAATCCTCACTTCTTTCTTTAAGCTCAACTCATAACATCATCATGCCAAAAAAAATAAAATAGTAGTGGTGAAAATAAGTAGAAATATATATAGATAAATAATGAATAAATAAATAATAGTAATGAAAGTTCTCTAACAAATTTAACCGTGTTTCCAACTTGGATTAAGAAATTAAAGACACCACAATAACCACCTGGCAGTTTCCACAAAAAAACAACAGCAGATATAGAAAGCAGTTGAAGATTTTAACTACATAATTACGGCATGTAAACATTTGCAAATATAACTCATTGGTAAACTGCACACGGCACCAGCCTCATAGAATCACAATCCTACAGCTAATTGAATACCAAATTAAACTAATGAAAGACCGAAACTTAAGGCCACAATGTAACTAACGCCAAGCGGAGCTCATTGAGCATATGAGATACCTTGTTAGTGGTTGAGGTGTGTCAAAAGGAAGTACACGAGAATGGCTTTCTGGACCTAGAGTTGAGGAAGCTCGAGAGTGCTTAGGCTCCAGGGTAAAACCCAAAGCATCAAGTTTGTCATCATGTGAGATTCCAGCCTGCAATAAGGTCTTGTTGTCATCTCTAACCTTCTTACCCTGAAAAATTACACCAATGTGCAGCCCGCCGCCAAGTATTGCAGTCACTGCTTCCATTACGGTCCTCTGCAGAATATGAAAGAGTGAATTTCTATGTTGGAAATCTGGAAAAACAAGAATGCCGCAGTACTGAAATAAAACCTTATTTAGGTGAATTAATGCTTGTACATGCCTTTAAAGAACCAACCGTTGCATTTTCCGGAATCTCAACAAAAAGCTCAGGAACTCTGAAAGACTTGATCTTGAGCTTCACTGAGGAAAAAACATCTTTGTATAATCAGAAATTCTACAATAAGAAAAACACCAAGGAATACAAAAGAATCATTGATTATTCCAAGGAACGCCTTCTCACCATGGGAATCGCTAGACCTGATTGAAAAACGAGCTCCTCTGGAGATTGATGTCCCAGCGACTGCACAGGCTGTCAGAAAGTCGACATGTGCAATTAATGAATATGATTAATGTGCATGTCTATTAATGTAGGGAAAGATTTCAAAAGAGAACAACATACCTCCTGAAGATGCTAGACTATAACCAGCGGTATCTCTATTTAAGTCTTTTGTTGGAGAACTACATATTCTATCACTACTCCCTCCATCAGAATTAGAAAATGAGTTACAATAATAGAGCTTTCTTTTCTTGAAAGGAAAATCCCTCTGAGACCTTTCGCTCTTGTAGTCATTTTTCCTGTTCTGGTATGCATGCTGTGTGTCACTATCTGCAGAGATTCTCGATATGTCAAATTCCAGCAAGTTAGAACTGAAGATCAGAACATAAAAAACAATTAAAAAGAAAAAATACTCACCAACATTGACATGTCCCTTATATTTAAATTTAGGATTTACGTCCCTTAACTTCCTCATCCTAAAATCTCCGACAGGTGGTGTTGGTCTGAAGGCCTTATTTCTGGTGCTCGGTTGAGCGCACCCACAAGAATTTTCGTCATCATCGTTGGTAGCTAACTTTACATCGTTCCGGATCACCGGAAATGACCCAAAAGGATCAGGGTCTGTAGAAAGAGAGAATTTTACAGTGTTGTCCGAAGCAACAAGATTTGTAGGTTTCCTATCCCAAAGATCAGGAAACTCTGAGCTGAAAATCTTTGCATCATTTGACACATCAATTTTCATTTGTTTTTTACTTTCAGCGCCTAATGTACAACTAGAAAAATCTCCACAACCAGATGCCTCCTGCTCTGCCCTAGTAGAACAGTTCCCGGTTTCATTTTTGCTTTCACAATTTATGAATTGCTCTGCAGAAACCAACTTCTCCGAGCAATCAGAACTTGTAATTACAGATGCTGGTCCAGATAACGTATCCTTGGACTTGCTTAAACAATGATTTACAACAGGAGCTTCTGAGACGATCGGAGAAATGAAGAACCCCCGCTCTCGAATACCTTCATTATAAAGATTTTCCTTTAAAGATGTATCCTCATCCTCTTTAACGGTCTTATTAGAATTTGGAGTGCTTTCTCCTTCCAGCAGTAACTTCCCAGCTACAGTAGTCAACAAGTCAAAAGCACAGATTTCATTGCCATCAGATTTCTTCCTAATATTGCCTCTTCCCTAAAAAGATTGACAGTGAAATAAGATTAGAATGAGTCCATCAAGCCGAAAAAGCGTAAGGCAAAATAATTTCATTTGAAAAGTGAGGTTATGTTACCCTAGCTGATCTGGTAGCTCGAGGAATAGGAGGGACCTGATAGCCATTAAATCCATAATCTAACCTCTTATGCAACACCATATCTCAGAAACCATAGGACTAAACATTCAAATAACACAGCAGCCTTTGATCAACTTTATAGTATAAAAACCTTATATCTATACATCATCAGTCAAGCATGCCAAGTATTCCAACTAATCTAAAGAAGAAACCTGTCAGATCACAAATCATGAATCAAGACATTGAAGTAAAAGTATTGGAAGTTAAGCACAATGGTATAAAGAAAATCAGGGAACAAAAAAGGAAACACAACAGAACGCATCAAAGCACAAAGAAAGTCGATCAATCTTAGATTTTTAATCATAACTACAACTGTCACAATATCCTTTCAACTAAAGGTAAATTTTCAACTGAAAGCGTAAAATTTTCTCACTATGAGGGCTGAAAACATAGAAGAGAAGTAATTTCCCTCCAATTTCGGGTTCAAGCTTTTCCACGCATTAAATACACAAAGTAAGTTTCATCTTCATTATGACAGAAACAAACATGTTTGATGGAAGTCTTAGAAGTAATGATTACTCTCAAACCACTTCTGGTAGAGGAGGAAAAGAAGCCTGTTGGTTTTTAAATAGAAGAAAAGGAAAAAGAATAGAGGAAGGAAAGAAGCCATTTTCCCATGAGGGGAAAGTAAATTATGCAAATCTAAAGGAAATAGATTAAAAAAAAAAAGGGGGCCAAAACCCCTCATAAAGAATATCCACACAGATAGCATCTCAAAGGAAATCCATGAATCCCAACACACCAAAACCCCAAATCAAAGATTGGAGAAAAAATTAAGGAAAAAGAATTTAGAAATATGATATAAACTAACCAAGGAAATCAAGAATTCATTGGAGAAAGATCAATAGATGTAATCTAAGACACACCCTGATTTTCACAGAAGAAACAGAAAAGCTTTTTGGGGACCAAGGAAAAGCTTTAAGGTGAAGTATTCTTGAAATTTTACTCAGTGCACTCTCAAACCCAACAAAGGCTATGAACCAAAGATTGGAACTTTATGCAAAATTATGCAATCAAAGAACAAAGAAATAGATCACATCACCTTAAACCAACCAAATTTTCATCATAATTCCCCCTCAAAAAACATAAAATAGGCATTCTTACCAAAAAAGAGTGTTGAACAAAGATTGGAACTTTATGAAAATTGTGCAATGAAACAAATGAATCACATCACCTTAAAACAGCCATATTTTTCATCAAGAATTCACCATGTAATACATGTTCTTACAAAATTTAAATGCAACAAATGAAAATGGCAGAAAAATTCAACAGCCAAACAGAAAAAAAAATCTTGATTTCCAATTATTAAAAAAAAACTTTGTAATATGTCATATTACAGAAAATCCACAATAATTCCCTTCATAATCCCACAATTTCCCATGAAATAGTTATTCTTACAATATTTAGATGCAAAAAACAAAATGCAAGAAATGAAAATGGCAGGAAAATTGAACAGCCAAAACTGAAAACGAAAATCAAGAATTCAAAAATATCACATAATTATGATTTTTTCCGCCACTTACTTAGTAACCAAATATTGTGAAAAGCAAAAAAAAATTAAAAATTCTTCAACCAATTAATTCTTTCATGGCCCAAAAACCCTCTGAAAACCACCTAAACATTGCCTAAAACCCCAGTTTTTTATACACTTTGACACCGGTGACCGGAACTATCGGTAAATACCGGTAAGTACACTGGCAATAGCAGGTCACTGGTGAAAAACTACCAAAAGACCGGTTCTTTTCCAAATGGTGGGCCCATATGAATTCTGCTAGTATGGAAGATGATGCCACGTGGACGGACAGACGGATCGGTTGGTTTTGGTTGGTTTATACACGATCAAATAAAAAGCTTTTTTTGTGTCTTTTAAATTGTCCCTTCAAGTACAATCCGATAAAATTGGAACAGAGAAACTTTTCATTTTATTTTCGTATAAATTGTGGGGTTACATTTTCAAAAAAAAAAAAACAAAAAACAATATAGATATATCACCGCTATAATTCATTTAAGAGGAAAGCGTTCCGTATAATAAATTTTTTCTATTTTTTGGTTTCGAACTCAGATCTCTTATCTATTCCAACACAACAACAACCCAGTAAAATCTCATAAGTGAGGTCTTGGCAGAGGCGGGGCCAAGATTTAAATTTTATGGGTTCAAGATTTTAATCTTCTTAAGCCACTAGGTTCTAAATTAATAATTTATACATATTCAATAGATTTCTTAAGACAAATACATAGTTTATACAAAAGCTACTGAGTTTGATCGAACCCGTAAACGAAAGGCTAACTCCGCCTCTGGATCTGGGGAGGGTAGAGTGTACGCAAACCTTACTCTTACTCCAGAGGGATAGAGAGGCTATTTCCGAAAGACCTTCGGCTCGAGAAGAAGAACAATAGACAAAAAAATTATGTGGTTCCAATAACTAATATGTGGTACCAACACATATTTTAATAATACTAATATAGTTATGTGGTACCAAAAAAATAGTAAATATAAATGAACTGATGATACTTTGTAATTTTTAAGGAATGGGTTATCTTCTTAGTAACTTTGATTGTCATCATAGTCCAATAATTTCCTAATTAATCAAGCATTAAACTATCTAGATACCAAAGTAATAAAGAATATTAAATCTTAAAAAGGTAAGTCCAATGTTTCTTTAAATGAAAGTGAATTAATAGTTGAGCTATAGCATATTTTGAGCACGTACTAGGGTGTG
Organism: Nicotiana paniculata; assembly: GCA_005239505.1. Taxonomy (NCBI): domain Eukaryota; kingdom Viridiplantae; phylum Streptophyta; class Magnoliopsida; order Solanales; family Solanaceae; genus Nicotiana; species Nicotiana paniculata. Next base: position 11,957 of record MDKI01288211.1, read on the forward strand.
TATTCTAATCGGTTTATCGATAAATCGAATCGTTTATTTGTTATCGATTTATCGATTTCGATTTTGATTCCGAATTTTTTTTTATCGAGTTATCGATTTCGATTTCGATTTTGTCCACTTCGCTTATCGATTTATCGATAAATCGATAAGATAATTTTTTTTTTGCAGTGGTTTCCGACGTTACCCTAACTTATTATTTCCATTTTCCTCTACCCTTATTATTTTTTAATTTTTCCTACCCTATTATTTCCTTTCCTCTTCACGACTTCACGCCGCTTCTGCCTCAAGATTTTCCCCTACGGCCCTACCATTCTCTTCACGAGTCAGTCACGACTTCTGCTTCAGTTCAGGCGCCGGCGAGCGGCGAGCCGCTTCTGCTTCAGTTCAGATTTCAGAATCTGAAGCCTCAACGTTGTTCTGCTTCTGCCTCTTTAGAGCTGAACTGCTGAAGCCTCAAATTTTCTTCACTCAAAATTCCTCCTTTCTCGGTTTCTCCCACAGATCTGGTAATTCTCTATCTCCAAATGGGTTCTCTCAGTAAGTTGATTGTAATTTGGTAGAAGTTCTTTTGGTCAGTTAGGTAAGGAGCTGAAGAATAATTAATCTGCCTGAATTAAGTCAATTAATCGTAGTATCATTTGGTATGATACAGGAGTGATTAGTCATCTAACTCTATTAGCTATCCACTATTTATACATATTTTACACCTAGTATACATATATTAAATAAGGGTACTAAACATGACAACATCACTTAGAGCTAGCAAATTTTCTTATTGGTGGAATCCCGCAAATTTTCTTATTAGTTTAATCGATAACCAAAATCGAAAAAATCGAAACCTTATTGAAACGATAACGATAAGCATATGTACAAATCGATAATCGATAAGTAATTATCGATAAGGTCAAAATCGAATCGATAAATCGAATGCACACCCCTAATACTACGTACCTACAAATCTTAGCTAGTTTTACTTTTCTTTTTCATAGTTAATAAAAGAGCAGACAAGAATATCAAAGTGAAAAATAAATTACACTAAAATTCAAGAGAAACAAAAATTATTATAGATAAAACTCAAGAGAAACACATGCATTTAATCATTTAACGAATAATTATTTCTATGAATTAAAATCCGGCAATAATACGGAGTATGTGTGTTTACTTTAAAATTTGGATAACAATTAAATTTATATTGTGGTTTTAAAGATATGTGATTTCATCCGATACCAAATGATAAATAAGAAAATAAATAATTGAATTGAACTATAAAATAAACTAAACCAGTGTATAAGCTAAACATCGACCTCGAATTGAATTGACCTCGAGGTGGTATTATAAGAACAATAAATGATGAACCACTCAAATGAACAATAAGTAAAGCAATAAACAAGAAGGAAACGATTTTATAGTCTTTTCTCAATGAATAATGATGGTTACAAATGAATGGAATTCCTCTTTATATAGTAGAGTAATCTTATTTAACGTATAGTTCTAATTACAGTAGGAAATCATATAAATAACTGATTAACCGCAACAGATTCAATCCGTTCCGAGATACATCACAATCCTCGATCAATCACGGATATCTCGCTCTTTTTGTTACAAAGCTATCTCGATATTTGCAAGTGATTTAAAGTGAAAATTTTTAAAAATAATTTCGTCAAATTTTTATTTTCGAAAATTGTCAGAAATTCAATTTCAAGTGGAAAAGTGAAAAAGTTTTACGGCCGAACGGGCCCTTAAAAAAATAAGTGGCAATAGTTTGCATCACATGCCACGTAAGATACCATGTTCGTCCTACGCGGCATCAACATATTCCTTTATTTGGGCACTTTTGCTATACCATTACTGCCTCAATTTTTTTTTGTCCTAAAAAACAAGTATAATGTTGATAAGTTCAGTGGCTAACGGAGAATGGAAGATAAATAACGGCGTTAAAATCGGGAAGAGTTCTTAACCTTACGAAACAAACGTTAATAAAGTGACAATTACAACGTCAAATTACACGTCTGTACATTGTCGTGTATGTAATTGTCTAATTGACACGTGGGTTATTAAAAATATATTTAATATATAAAAGAAGAAGCAAATCCATGAAATCATGCCAAATGGCAAAATGAAATATCAACACCTGTCATGTTTTAGGACAAAACTCCAATAATTTTGGAGATTAATTTTTTTTTAAATAAAACAAAATTAAATTTTTTTAAATAATTAACAACTTCAATTACGAACATCATGGAATTCCACATTTTTGGCCAGATACTTTTTAAAATTCAAACTGAAAAAATGAATTACTCTACTTTCAAAAAGTGGACTCCCACAATTATTATTAATTTTTATTTAAGTTATTATTGTATACTGTGAAACCGGGGAAGACTGATTTTTAGGTTTCTTTAGCGTCCCGAGCCCCGACCTCAGCTGTATCAGAGCAGAATCCGAAATGAACCCCGAGGTACATCCCTCGAGGAAGAATTCCGAGGAGTCGGTATACCTCGGGGCAGGGTAAACATCAAAGAGTGTTATGGGAAAGCGAGAAATTCCCAAATGGTACGTGGTTAAAGCTGGCAAAATACACAAAATAGTACAAGCACATACCGTGACATTAAATGGAT
>MDKI01178874.1:0-32707 GCA_005239505.1 Nicotiana paniculata
TTCAAGGATAACCTGCTCTGATACCAATTGATGTTTTAGACTTCAATACCACTCAAGAAGATAGGTTACTTTGTGTGTTACCCAATTTTCGAGTGCTGTCTCAGTAGAAGAACCTGGTTCTTCTTGGTGTTCCAACTACTACTGTTGCGGAATAATAAAAAGTAGTAAAGTAAAACACAGAGATTTTTACGTGGAAAACACCTGGCTCAAAAGGTGAAAAAACCACGACCTACTCCTCAGTAGGATTTGCTCAAACTCTTCACTAAAACTCTAAGACAAACGGACTTACAAAATAAACTCTTTTGTAATCCTAGGACTAACTTTAATCCCTTTGTAGTAACTAGCCCCTAGCTAATTTCTACACATCTCAAGTTAACTCTAACTTGGAAAATACGTACCTATTACAATTGCTTCTATGAAAGCTGATAGATACTATATTAAAACTCTTACTGCAATCAACTAGACTCAATAATCAATAAGATGGAACTGGTTCTTCTAGTTGAACTTTAGCCTTTGGATTGCACAATGATTCTGCTAGCAAAATAACTCTGGGAACTTTGCTTTCAGACTTTGATTCACTTCAACTTTTGTGCGTGTGGAATTCCAGCAGAAATACATCAAGTATTTATAGAGTCAGTTGTTGATCTTGTCTTTCAATTCTAGTCCAAATCTACCTGGGTGAACATAATTCGTACCAAACTCAACTTCCTTTATTTTATTACTTTCCTTACTGAATTCGACTTCAATCAACTCATCAGTTTGCAACCTTTTTGCATTAGGAGACAATCTCTTGGTTCATTGATATTTCATATTCACAAACATCTCCTAAGCATATACGGTTCATGTGCCAGCTATTTAGTTCAAGATGTGTGCTATGATGGACCTGGTTCAACTGGTCAGCCATTTGTCAAACTTCAAAACTATGCAGTGCCATGGGTCAACAACTAGCAAGAGAATTTGGAAGAAATGGACGGATAGGTCGATCAAGATCGTGTTATAAAAGGAGAAAGGATCTCGGCAGGGTTTAGAGTGGTGCAAGGAGTAGCTTCGGGCTAAGTGAGGGAGTCCCGACATCTGCAGTTGGGTTGTAGGGTTGTCTCCTCATAGTGTCGTGGGTTGTCGACGTGTTGGTAAATTATTTCAGCTAAGGGAAAGGAGTAAAATTGTATTGTGTATAGGATTTGATGAATATGTTAAAAAGTTGGACCTATCGAGCCAGGATTAAACTTTGGAAGATTCAAAATTTTGCTTAAGGCATAGGTGAGTTTTCAGGGTAGTGCCTCGGTCATATGTTTCATTGAAAGGGGTGTTCATGTGCTAGGAGAACCTTGGAGTTGATTGTATTCGGGACCAGTCAGAGGGGGTGACTCTGAGTAGCGGTCCTAGTGAATTCAAAAGTTAAGAATGCGGTATTTAAGGGTTTCAGGCAGCAGTATGATCGAGAATCGAGCTTTTGCAGAGTAATTTCTAAGAAAAAGGAGGATGGTTGGAATGTTCTATGATATGTTTCAGCATGCATGATAGTATTGTAGGAGTGAGAGAAATAAACTTCGGATTGTAGAAAGATTATCAGGAGGGTATGAGACGGGTTGGGGGATTTAGGCAGCATAGTCTCGTGAATCAAGGTCACTCGGGATGAGTGAGGGTTGAGTTTGTTATGAGTTTAAGGGAGTTGCTATTATTCCTGAAGCAATTGAAGATGGTTAAAAGAATATAGATTGATTAGCCATGGTTGAAATGGCACATTTACGGCAGTGATCAATTCCTTTGATGTGATTAAGTTATGCATGTGGTTTGTACCGGTGTGTGCGGGGCTTGTCGGCCGTCGTAAGAATGTCGTGTGTGAGCATTTGAGTTTTATGGCCTGTCAGGTGTAGGCGTATCCCGAAAGGGTTATGGTGGTATAGACTACTACTTAAGGATTTGCATGTTGGGTGATTGTGGGGAATTCACTCGTATGTTGAGATGGTACTCCTGAATTGAGTTAAGTAAAAGGTTTCTATATGATGAAGTGATCGCCCTATTGATGGTTCAGCAGTTGTGACGGAATTCTTACGCTACCTCATATTGGCAGGTTAGGTGCGGTAAGTAGTATGTAACCGGGAGTAAGAATCGAGATTGTGATTCGGTGTTAATAAGGATGTCATGAGCTCGGAAGAGAAAGAAAAAGTGATTTGAAAGTTCAGAGTAAGATGGTGTTATCTTCAGTGTCGCCTGAGATTGATATTCGGTGAAAGAGGATTTGTACCCTGGTTATGGGTTCTTGATTTGTCTTACAGCGTGGTATGGCCAGTGGTGGATGTGCAGACTTGATACCTAATGTGGAAGGTCGTGGAGGCGTGACCGCGAAAAGATTGTATAAAGTGTGACATGTATTCACTTGATGGATTGAAGATTTGGACTGATTATAAAGAAGTGCAATATTGTTTATTAGAGAATCTATGCCTGGAAGGCGTTCGGTTCAGTCGATTATGGATTATGGGGTGTTTGTCCCGGTGATAATGATTGTTCTCGTGTATTATGAGAGAAAGTGGGTTAATATAGACCCAGGTAAAAGATATTAGCTTAGTTTGGTGAGATCAAGGTGGCTCGATTTTTGTGGATGGATTTTAAATATGATTATGGGCTCCGTATGAGCTAGGCATGTTCATTTCAGCAGAGCGCTTTTCATGGAAAGGTATTAGAACATCGGATGTTGTTCCGTCCTCATCAAATTCATGTGGTCTTATGACTGTGCCGTGTGAGTTGTGAAACGACTTGATAGTTTCCTATGTGTTGAGGTCCCGCGTAGTGGGGATGTTATGTGAGCAGGATAGCTCTTGAGATCCAGAGTGTATATATATATATATATCGCACCTCAGTTGTGCTTGAGTTTTGTAGCATGCGACTTTATTAGTCTCCCCGGGATGGTATTATGCACTTAGTGTGCTTATGATCGATATTCAGTAATTTGTGTAATAGTGAGCGATTCAGCTCCGTGTATATTTCCTTATGTGAGTTTTATGATGGGATCGGGTGGCATGCCGCCACGAGTATGTTATTTGGATCGGGTTGCACGCCTCAACAATGTGATGATGAGAAGGGTTAATATGTATTTTTTTTCTTGTGTTTTATTCCCTAATTTATGAGAAAAGTTCATATTAGTTGCGTGAGTTGAATAGTCCCTTCTTGAGTCATTTCTTATTTGTCATGTTCGAGTTATGGCCTTTTGGCAATGTGGTATCATGTGAGGCTGTTGGTTATGTTGGGGTGGTTTGTTGTTTGAGCAGTTCATACTGGGTGAGACGGGATTATCAGATCAGGGATAAGTGCGATAAGGTTATGTGAAGTGTATATTAAAGAACAAATACCATTATTCAGGTTCATAATGAAGTAATGATTCTAGTCAAGATGAGGTATTCAAGGAATTTTTAACTTTGCAGTTGGGTACAAATTTCTGCACATCTCCTCCGTTGTGGTGGTATCGTCAGCATTATAGCGGGATGTATATATATACATATATCATGAGGTGCATTGGGAACATCAGATTCGTGGAATTTTGGCTATTTAGGTTCAGGGGATGTCATTGTGGTCAGATGCTGAGTTATGTGGTGCTGATTCAGCAAAGGTATGCAGTCATGTCTTGGTATATCGGGTGGTGGACGATACGGTGTTTATGTATTGGAACTCGGCCTGGCAGGGAATTTCAAGTGTTGGAACTAGGTTCTGAGCTTATTATATGGATGAAAGAAGAAATCTTCAGATTTGATCAAGCTAATGTGCTCAACTGGGTGGTGATAGCATGGGCAGGTGCTCGAGGTGTTAAACAGTGATTTCAGGTAACTCCAGAGAAATTCTTGGCACGTTCGAGGACGAACGTCGATTTAAGTGGGGGAGAATGTAATGACCCGACCGGTTGTTTTAAGCTCTAGCGTGTCGTTCAGCCGTTTGAGGCCATGAGAAACTTCGTTTCAGGTATTATGACCCGTGGGCGTGGTCGAAATTGAATTTCATAAAGTTTAGAGTTGATTTTGAAAGAAAATTCTCATTTCAGAAGCCTTAAGTTGGAAGAATCAACTAAGATTGGAATTTTGAGTAAACGACCTCCGAATCAGGACTTGAAGGTTCCTGCAGGTTCGTATGATGATTTCGGACTTGGGCGTATGTCCGAATCGGGTTTTGGATAACCCGGGAGCGTTTCGGCATACATTGTGGAAGTCAACATTTTTGAAGAAATTTCCTAAGTTTGGCTTGAAGAGAATTTCAGTGATTTTGATGTCCGTTTGGGATTACGAGTTTGGAAATAGTTTCGTATGGTAATTCTGGAGTTGGAAGCGTGATCGGAAGTTAATTTGGATGTTCGTAGGTCATTTTGGAGTCATTTGGCTAAAGATAGAAATTTGAAGGTTTTTGAGAAATCCGACCGGAAGTGGGAGTTTTGATATCGAGGTCGGAATGCGAATCCGAAAAATGGAGCAGGTCCATAATGTCAAATATGACTTGTGCGCAAATTTTGAGGTCAATCAGACGTGATTTGATAGGTTTCGGCATCATATGTAGAAGTTTGAAATTTCTAAGTTCATAAAGTTGGGATTTGGGTGCAATTCGTGGTTTCGATGTTGTTTGATGTGATTTGAGGCCTCGAGCAAGTCCGCATTATGTTTTGGAATAGGTTTGTATACTTGGACGGGGTCCCGAGGGCCTCGGGTGGATTCCGGGTGGTTAACGGATCAAGTTGAGACTTTGAAGAAGGCTGGAATTGCTGTCTTCTGGTGTGATCCGCACCTGCGAGGATTTGGTCGCAGGTGCGAGAGTGGGCAGGCTTGACTGGGATCGCAGGTGCGATGGAATTTCCGCACCTGCGAAGCCGCAGGTGCAGACAATGGGGCACATGTGCAATTTTGGGCTGGAGTTGAGGAAACCGCAGGTGCGGGAGATTGGTCGCACCTGCGGGAGCGCAGGTGCGGAGGTAGGACCGCAGGTGCGGAAATCGTCCTGGGCAGAATGTTTTAAAACAAAGATTTGGGATCATTTGTCTTCATTTCTTCATGGGCTTAGGCGATTTTAGGAGGCTTCAAAGAAAGGATTCCTTCATGCAATGTCAAGGTAAGTAACTCCTTCATGCCTCTAAGTTAAATACAAGATTATATGCATGGATTAGGCATGGAAATTGGTGGGAATTATTGAAGAAACCTAGAAATATAAATTTGGAATTTAGCCACGAATTGAGCATGAATATTTGAGTAAATGGTACATCTGAGTTAGTAAGGCTATGGGTAGAATATATCTTTGAGAATTTCGGGTTTCGGGCACGTGGGCTCGAGGGCATTTTGGTCATTTCATTAAGCGGGGTTGGGAATTTATATAATTTGGAATTGTTGCAAATATTAGAGTATATTTTCATTGGGTTGTCATTGTTTGGATAGTTTTGGGGCGTTATGCGTCCATTTGGAGTCATCGGAAGGCCTTGGAGGCCGGTTATGGAATCTCGGAGCGAGGTAAGTCTCCTTTCTAACTTTGTGAGGGGGAATTGTCCCCTAGGTAAACTAATTAAGTATATGCTATTATTTTCGGGGTCTACGTATGCACGAGGTGACGGGAGTCCGTGCGTAGCTACTATTATGCCATGTCCGGGTAGCTTAGAACCCACTAGCATGCCTTATCTGTTGTACCTGTGACCTTGTCTGTGATATTAGACTGCTAATATAATCGAAATTTTAATTTAATGACTATGGAAGATTAGAGTTTATTTTCTAAATCATCTAAAAAGAGAATTTATTTCCTTCGCGGGAAATTGTACTTCCGAATAAGGTTGTGTTATTAAATGTTATATAAACTCGGCAAGTGAATTTCGAAAAAGGGATTTAAATACTATTTGTGGTTTTTAAAAGAGAAATCGGTCATTTACTTGAGTATTTGTGTTCCCAACGTATTCGGGGTGGATTGTTGATTGTGCATGTCTATGACTGCTTCGCAATTTATAGTCCGCGAGCGGAGTGTTATTTCCCCTACTCTCATGGGAGCGGGCCGTACGCCATGTCAGATTTAAAATGCACTTTTGGTACGGGCTGTTCGATCCTCGGCAGTGCATAGACATGAGTATTTTATTGAGAGGTGCACTTTTGGTACGGGCCGTTCGATCCTCGGCAGTGCACAAAGTTGATTATTATGACGGCTCAGGCCGGTTGTCCTTATCCCAAATGCGCATGCTAAATTTATTAAATGTTCTTTTCATGATTTTGAAGTGATAAGATATTTTGGGGAAAATAAAGAAGAAATTGTGGATTTATGATATTTGGGGGAAAACAAAGAGGAAATTGTTTATTTAAGATATTTTGGAAAATAATGAGAAAGTGGTAACTGGTTATTTATTTCCAGCATTTACTTGGATTTCAGTGCCTTATATATATATGCTGTTTTACTACTTTCACATGCCTATCGTGTTCATCTTATACTGTTAATTAATTTGCTGACCTTTAGTGAGTGTCTAATTCGACCACTTGTCACTACCTCTCCGAGGTTAGGCGGGCGACTTACTGAGTACACGTTGTTTTTGTACTCATGCTACACTTGCTGTTCATTTTATTGCACATGTACTTTTATAGTAACGTGGAGGATTCGGAGACTTAGGCGAGCTGGATCATCTGGAGGCGATCTGCAGCTGACAGATTCTCCCTCGTACTGTATTTATTTGTATTTCTAATTTCCTTGTCGAATTTGTATTTCGGACAGGCTTTGTGACGATTGTATAAATTCTTAGAAATTGCTCATGTACTTGTGACACCGGGTTCTGGGATGTGTTGAGTTATACTTGTTAAACGGTAATATTTAAACCATTGTTTTACTTCACAGAATTTCATTTAGTTAATATGTAATAAAGTGAAAGCAAATGCTTTTCATAAACTTTAAAAACCAAAAATTGTTTCAAGTAATTAATGATTGGCTTGCCTTACAATGGTGTCCGGCGCCATCGCGACCTTAGGGATTTTGGGTCGTGACACGCACCTGCGCGCCTATGTCCGCATATGCGAATGTGCTTCTGCGGCTACTCGTCCGCTTGTGCGGAACCTTGGATCTTTCTCACCTTCGCATCTGTGACTACCCTTCCGTAGATGCGGCTCCGCTCCTGCGGATCACTCGTCGCATCTGCGACCATTGACTCCCAGGCCTACAGGCGCACCTGCGATCCCTGGTGTCGCACCCCTTCTTTTCCTCGCGAAATAAGGGTTTCGACATTTTCTGAGACAACTCCCTTCCTTTTGGGATGGGATATGGGATTTGAAGAGTCGCCACCTAACAAATTAAGGTGAATTAGGGCACCTAGAGTAATTAACTCATGAAACTAGTTTGCATCAGCAAATATCGGGTACGAGCTCGAAATTACCTTGAGGGGAAGGTGTTAGGCACCCCTCGAGGAAGCAAATTAGTCTTTAAAGGAAAATAAAGCAATTTAGACAAATATTATTTTAAAACAGGAATTAAAGGGGTCCTAAGTTTATTAGCCTATAGGATCATTTCCATGCAATACTTGGTGACTTTCCCCAGGTAGGGTGCTACACATAGTATTAGCGCACATGTCATCATCTCCTTTACTACCCAATTACTATCTTTCAGATGTTACTTAAGCGTCCTAGTAGCTTCTAACTCGTGCCTTATGCGTGAACTACCTGTCCCTTACCTATGGTCCTGGAGGTGTTTAGGACCTCTATTTAAGGTGGTTCTAGACTGACCTAGGTTTCTTAAAATGAGAAAAAGCTAGGAGATAAACAAAATTCAAATAGGACTGTCACAGAAGAGAAACTAAAGCCTCATGTTAACCTCCACAAATAGTCAACAAATGCACGCAGTTCAATCAACAAATTTCATAATTTAGGATCCTATAGCCAGGATATCTAGATGAACATAAACGGAATGTAGAGAAGCAGTTTGTTTAAGGCGAGCATCGGGACCTATCAATTTGCGCACTGATTTTTATTAAGTTCTGAATCTGGGCAAATTTCAAGCAACAAGAGATCACATTTTTAGGTCCAGAATTCTTGATAAACCTACTGGTTTTCTAAGTGATAACCATAACAGAATCCTATAGGCATGGTATCCACAACTGTTAATTATTGACCTATAACAACGAGTTACTGATTTTAACAGACATGTTTTTATCTCTTTAGATCATATAGGCATGCTTTCTACTTTTGCAGAATTAGTTAACTCCTATAGGCATTATTTCTAAGTGTTGAAACTAATTACAAGCATGATTTCTTAATTTACAACTGATTTACCTTATAGGCGTGATATCTATTAGTTTAAATCCTATAGACATGATTTCTAGGTTTTGAAACTGATTCCTTTTATTCCTATAGGCATGATATCTATTAATCACGTTGGGGCAGAATTTTTAAAGCAAATTTCCAGGAAAGTTTATTAGCTCAAACAAATAGAATCCTATTGACCACTAATGCACATTGAGATTGGAAATATGTGTTGATCCTATGAACATGGATTCTAATGCAGAATTATAAAGGACCCATAGGCAGTGTCTCTAATATGCCAAAAATATGAAAATTCAGAATCATAAACAGTCAGAAGGAAATCCTATGGGCAGGATCTCTAAATAAACAGTAGCATGCACATAAGGAATCAACACAATGGACCTATAGGCATATATAGAAACCCCCCAGCTTTTATTAATAACCCCAGATCTGTTATTACAGATATTATTACATTATTACACCCCAATATGAATGAGTTACATAGAAAAAATCATTTCACTATAGGGAGCCTTAGCATGCCCAATATTAACATGGAAACCAAGCCTTCAAGCAAAGCAAGTCTGTAGTATACAGGTGGTCCATCCATGATACACAAAATTGGGCTTCTGGTGTGTCAAAGTTCCCAAGGGCCTCAGGGACCCCGGGCAATGCTCACACCAGAACCTTATTCAGAATAACATCTTGTAAAAGATTGGAAGACCAACCCCAATATGTCAGAGTTCGGAGGAGTCTCAAGGACCCTAGGCAGTGCTCACATTGGGGTTGGTAGGAACCTAGATAACTAAGAGTAGAAGTTTGAAAATTGTATTTAAGGGGTAAGGGCAGTTTTAGAAAACAATTTTTTCCAGGAGCAAACAGAAACAGAACTCCACCTAGACAAGTAGAATCCAAACAAATTGGCACTGATTTGAACATAACTATTATACCAGTAATTAAAGCAATAAAAAAAAGAGCAAGGACACTTGGGTTACAAAAACAACTGACTTTCCACACATGCTTGCAATATCTAAACATGTTCAGAGTAGGGAACATATAAATGAATCAAACAAAGTTTCACATTACTGAAGATTACTTGGTTCATTAATTACCACTAGTTGAGGCCATATAGACATGTATAAAACAGAAACATGCTAAAAGTTTGAAGTATCTAAAAAAACAAACACATAGAACATGAACTAAAGCATACTAGTCTAGAAAGAGGTAAACAGAAACCATGGATCAGACAGAAACATGCTAAGGTAAGCACACAGAATAGAGTAGGTTAACAGGAATTGAGGCATGCTAGTTGAGAGAGAAATAAACAGGAACTATATGGCAAATAGAAGCATATCGAGGTTTAAAATAAACAAATCATATAATTCTCATGGAACATAACAAGATAATAATAACTATGGCATAGTAGTTGAGAAAGAGATGGTCAGGAATCAGGTATCCAAGCAGAAGCATGTTGAGGTCTATAATGAACTGACTACGTAGCATATAGAATAGAACAAAATAACAGGAATTAAGGCATACCGGTTAGGGAGAGAGTAAACAAGAAGAAGATGGAAGTTTGAATCCAAGAGTCTAGCCTTGGCTTTCAGCCGGCTAGACAATGCAGCAAATCAGAGTGATAGAAAGAACTCAAGTGTGTGTAAGTGTGTAAGTGTCGGTTTGTGAGAGTGAGCTTGTGTCTCAGCGTGTGTTTAAAAATCAGAACAATGAAAGGTTTATATAACATACAGTAGAGTAAACCAAATAAGGCAGGCAAATCAACGACACACAAATAAGGTATGAAAAAATGAATTAATCAATCAATACAAATCAATTAATAGGAAAGAATCAAGAAAGTATCACTTAGATTAAGGAGAATCAATTAGCAGCCAAGATTGAGGTTTAATAAGGTAAGCAATAAGTCCAGAGATCACTTATAGGCCGGTCATACCAATCAAAGCCCAGAAATCAGGCCACTAATATAATTAAGGAAAGTAGTACCAATTACGAATCACATATAAGGAAAGAATAGGTAAAAATCTTTCAGAGAGATATCAGTTTTAAAAAGAAGTACAATTTCAAACCCTAATTAAGCAAGTAAATCAGTTTAGTTGACAACCAAAGTAAACGGGCAAACATTATAGCAAGCAGTATAATAATTAGAAACCTTAGGACATAAAGCCATAGAGATGAAAATCAGTCGAAAAAGTAAAGGAAGAAAATCAGAGTTAAACACCTAAATGTTTTAAAACATTTTTGCAGAAACTTCTTAAAAAAAATTGAAACCCTAGCATTTAGGAAAAAAATGAAAATCGGTTAACAATGATAGGAAAAAATAGCAGAATCTTAAAGGAAAAGTAACAAACAAACTCAAACCGCTTCAGATCTAAAGAGATCTGAATGGATTTAGCCATAAATAGTTAGGTTATGCAAAAAAAAAGAACAAAAGTGAGAAAAATCTGGTTTGAACCAGAGATTTGAAGCCATAAACACGAAGGTATTAGTACTCACAGACATAGGAATGAACACAGACGGATTCATCGAGAACATAAGGGATTTGAACCAAATCAGGTTCGAATCTCTTTGAGATTCCATCAAGCAATACGAAAATCATAACACCCGTAGAGATAGGAGGCCGGGTAAGGCCTGCAATTGAAGAGAAAACCCATGAATCGAAGGGGTTTCAGTGACGGCGGGCTCGAGTTAGGAGGAGGGTGAGAGAGAAGAGAGGAGGAAGGGGTTTCAAGACCGGCCATTTTGGAAGAATGGGTAGGGTTTTGGGGTCGTTTGGTTAATTAAAAATGGAAAGAATATCCTGGACCGTTGATCTCATGAGATCAACGACCATGATTAATTCTAGGCTGGGGCGAGTATGGATCAGGGTTATGGGTTAATGGGTTAATTTAATTGGGCTGGGGTGGAAATTGGGCTAAGGTCCGAAAATCAAATTAAAAGAGGTTATATGTTAAATACCAAATTAGTTTGATAAAATAATTTATAAAAATAGTTAATAAATGATGAAAAAGTATTTATGTATGAAAATCATTTAAAATAATTACTTAATATTATAAAATATAAAAAAGTCATTTTCGTGTAAAAATAAAGTAATTATGCACACATGGGCTATTATTGTAAAATTATTGCAATTATAACCTGAAGATGTAAATATGATTATGCATAAAATAATTAAAACTTAATATAGATATAAAATGATATAATTAAGAAATAAAATTATTATAAAATTATTTGTGATACAATTAGTAATTATTTAGATAATAAAATGATGGAATAAATTAAATAAAAACCCTTTAAAATTACAGAAAATTATGAAAAAATATTAATTGATGCTCATGCATTAGTTTGAAAATATATATGTATTTTGAAAATAATATAGGAAAAAATTAGGTATCAACACTAGCATTGCTTCTGCGGGGCTACACCTGCGGACTCCCCGCCCCAGGTGCGAAAACACTAGAAACCAGCAAATTAGAAAATTCTTCTAAGTCCAAGATTTCACCCGTTAAGCACCCGAAACTCACCCGAGCCTCCCGGGACCTCAACCAAACATACCAACCAATCCCAAAATACCATACGAACTTAGTCGACCTTCAAACCCCATCAAACAACATCAAAAACACGAATTACATACGGATTCAAGCCTAATGAACTTTAAAATTTCTAAATTCTACAAATGACATCGAAACATATCAAATCTCGTTCGAATGACCTTAAATTTTACACACAAGTCAAAAATGACACTAAGAACCTGCTCCAACTTCCGGAATTCCATTCCTATCCCGATATCAAAATTTTCACTTCCGACCAAAATTGCCAAAATTCTCACTTTCGCCAATTCAAGCCTAATTCTACTACAGACCTCCAAATCACATTCCGGACGCGCTCCTAAGTTCATCAGCTAACAGAACTATCAAAATTCAAATCCGAGGTCATTTAACCCCAAGTTGACATCCGGTCGACTTTTCCAACTTAACCTTCCAATTAAGAGACTAAGTGTCTCAATTCACTCTGAAAACCAAACCGAACCCTCCTGGCGAGACACAATCGCAGAAATAGATACAGGGGAAGCAGTTTATAGAGGATCGGGGCTCTAACTCTCAAAATGACCAGTCGAGTCGTTACAAAAGCACTCCGCGACCAAATGAGGGAGCACTAATAAAGGGTAGATAAGATATCGGGCACCACAAAACTTTTATCAAAACGGGATGTCGGTTGGTTCGTGGAACAACCGTATAGTGATGATGCTGCACCACATGCTATACTCAAAACATTCAAGATGTCGCCATTCTAAAAATATATGTCGGCACAATGGACCCTGAAGATCACATCGTCCACTACGTCACCGCAGTGAAAGGCAACGACCACGCTAAAGAACAAGTGCTGTCTATACTGCTGAAAGAGTTCGGCGAAACTCTAACCGGGGGAGCACTGACATGGTATTCACAACTGCTAGTGCGATCCATAGAATCATTTAAGGAGATGGCCGACAAGTTCGTCACTGCCCATGCCAGGTCCAAGAAAGGAGAAGCCAGGGTGAGTGACATATTCGCCATTAAGAACTCACCCGGCGAAGGGCTCAGGGACTTCCACCCCCGATTCAATAGAGTGAGAATGACCCTTCCAAACGTATTGGAGGGAATGGCAGTAGCAACTTTTAAAAATGGGCTGAATAGGAGAGGCTCGAGAGCGACCAAGAAACTGTTAAACAGTCTCATGAAGTATCCCCCCACCACCTGGGAAGAAATACACAACGCCTATTGTGCCGAGGTGAGAGCAGACTAGGACGACCTTAACGGACCAACCTAGCGGTTGACGTCGGTCCATATGGAGTCAAGAAAGGACTGCAGAAACAATAGCAGAAGGGATCATCTGGGTCCGCGCCTCAATCGTGAGAGACATCAGCCGTACATCAGAACTACCGTCATACCACCCCCTCGCCATGGCGATGGCCCATCCAAGCCGCAAATAGGGACTCACTGAAACGAAAGAGGTATGCCTCCACTATTATCTGCTCACAATTTTTGTGTCTCCCCTTCAGAAGTTGTCTATGACCTAGAGAAGCTCGACCCAAAGGTGAAATCGCCACAAAAAGATGAAGTCTGACCCAAACAGCAGAAAGTCGAATGTCCTCTGTGAATTCCATCAGGAATGGGGCCACAAGACCAATGATTGCTTCTCCCTGAGACAGGAGGTAGTGAACATGCTCCACCAAGGGAATTTTAGAGAGCTGATGAGCGATCGAGGAAGAGCGAACTTCGCTCATAGGCGAGAACATCATCAAGGTCCCCTGAAACCACCCTCCCAACCCACACTATACAGATGATTATCGGCGGAGGTGACAATGCAACAGTCAACCGCGTGAAATTCACAATCACACACAAGTTGAAGCGGTGATC
Organism: Nicotiana paniculata; assembly: GCA_005239505.1. NCBI lineage: Eukaryota > Viridiplantae > Streptophyta > Magnoliopsida > Solanales > Solanaceae > Nicotiana > Nicotiana paniculata. Next base: position 13,634 of record MDKI01178874.1, read on the forward strand.
ACCCATGAACGGTATGACAAACTCAAAGAAAGTATCATCTTCGATGAGTCAGATACTCACAGTTTGACCTTTCGTCACTATGATGCTCTTGTTATTACTTTACAAATTTCAGATACCGATGTAAAATGGATTATAGTAGATGAAGGAAGCGGCGTGTGTATTATCCACCCTAGAGTTCTCGCACAAATGAGACTCAAAGATAAGATAGTACCACGTTGCATCACACTAACAAGTTTTAATAATGAAGTTGATCGGACCTCCGGAGAGATCACACTGCCCGTTATGGCCGGTGATATCACCCTGGAAACAACCTTCCACATCATGAATCAAGACACAATGTACAAAGCCATCATAGGACGACCTTGGATACACACCATGAGGGCCATCCCTTCCAGCCTATATTAGGTCATCATGTTTCCCACTCCATGGGGAGTGTTCAACATTCGCGGCAAGCAACACAACCTAAGAATGCTACCGCATCTCTCAAGACTGCACGTACAATCAACAGTTTAAAAACAAAGGCACAGAGGCATAGCAATTAACAAGGTCGAGGTCAGACGGTGAAGAACAAAGAGATGTCATCAAAGATCCCGACGTCATGGAAGCCACGTGATCAACTGTGGAAGATGATCTCGGCCAAATCCATACTACTATTAAGTAGCGAGGCGGATGATGCAATAATAAACCCAACAAAGGTCAGGATCAAATCCACAGTGAGTTAAAAAATGGGATTAGGTGTATATCTAGGGTAATTTCAAGTTTTGGATCTAAGTACACTTCCAGAAACTTGATTGGTGCTCTACTTCTATTTTACTCTATTGATTGCAAATAATAAAACTAAGGACAATATTTTTGGTTTTGGGTTTTCCAAATGATTAAAGGGACTAGGGTCATGACTTCTATCTAGGTGGTTATCTAACGGGTTTTAAATTCTAGGGAAAGTTTGATTAGTTGGGGTTGTAATATAGCTGTCATACCCGGATACTCACTCTATACCTCTCGGTAGTTTGAGTGATTACCCAATTTGGGTTTCTCAAGTCCTAATGGGTATTTGTACAAAATAAGTGATATCAGCTCAAGTCGGGTATTACTATCTCTAGGTTTAACTCTTTAATTGGGGCTATCCATTTCTTGAGTTCACCCCAATTCCTTGTTAGCCAAGTTTTCCTTGACTTAGTCCCTCTTTCTCAAGTAGAGACTAAGTCATTTAGGAATGAATCAGTGTTTGCAACCATTAATTCTTGAGTTCTAGCAAGAAATAGGCTAAATATCACTTACCCAATCACAAACAAGCCCTAAATCAAACACCCATTAAATACCCACACTATGGTTGCGTCACAACCCTAGCTAAAGATTTAGCTAATGAAAATTGCAGAAACTAAAGAATTAGAGATAGAATCCATAATATTTGATTATGGGATGAAAATCTAGTGTTTAGAGACATATCTAGTACAAAATTTCCAAAAGCAGTAAGTAAAAACGAAGCAGATAATCTTCTAAAACATAATTTAACCTAAAAATGACAAAAAGTTTTACTAAGCTGAAAAAATCTGACAAAAATGCCCCTGCGGAGGTTGTGCGGCCGCATAATTCTGAGTGCGGTCGCACACTTGCTTCTACGGCCGCATAATTATGGTGCGGTCCGCATTCCTTGAACTGGAGTTCTGGATTTTGCTGGACTTCTGCGGGCCGTGCAATTTTGAGTGCGACCGCGCTCTTGATTATGTGGCCGCATAGAGATGACGCGGTCCGCACTTCTTGACTTTGAACTTGAACCCATCTCTCTGAATTCTTCACTCCTGTGGACCACACAATAGTGGGTGCAATCGCACTTGACATCTTGCAGCCGCACAATTTTTGTGCGGTCCGCACTCCTTCAGCTTGCCCAATTATCAACTCTCTGAATCTCGTTTATTGCGGTCCGCATAATAGTGAGTGAGGCCGCAAATAGACTTCTGTGGACGCATAATATTTGTGCGATCCTCACCTATTTACTTGCTCAAATTTCAGTCTATGAACCTTTCTTCTATGGCCGCACTAGAATTATGCGGTCCGCACAGTTAATATTTTTGCCCTGTTTCGGTTCTTCTTCACTTTTGACTTCTTTATGAGTTGATTTTGATTCCTTTGGCTCATATTGCAACATTTATATAAGCAAATACATTTTATTAGTTTTCGGGAATATCTTTATGCATATTTGACCTAAAACACAAGTAAAAGAGAGTAAATAAGCGGTCAAAATCCCTACTTATCAATTCCCCAAAACTTAAGCTTTTGCTTGTCCTCAAGCAAATAAGGAAATTCCAACCTCCACTAGAAAAATGGATATTTCATCTGGCCTAAGGTGAATCAATCACACATCAATTGGGACTAACAATTACCCTCAACACATATGAATTATTAACAACACAATGTTTTTACTTGTTGAGTACAATTCTAATGTGACACTAGAGCATCAAGAGTTGACTTTATTCCCCAAGGAAACTCGCTCTTTCACGTAGTTCATTGTGGATTCCAAACTCCTACTCCTCCTCTCTCCATTAGCAAATCTCACTTTAGAATGTAACACTCGAAGAAAGGATTGTGAAAAAGTTCGCTCATCTCTCTTAAAAGAATGTCACAAGTCCGACTCTAAGTACCATAAGCTTGCCCCTTATGTAAATCACCACTAATGTAAGCTCACTCAAATTGAAATCATGTAGGACTTTTGCGGAATGTTATGAAGGCGTTTGGATCAAGGTAGGACTTGTTGGAATATAATGGTTTCATATTTCCTTAAGCACTCCATTTTCTCTTTTCAGCTCATACTTTCTCGACTCTTTGAGTCATTTTCTTCTTTCTTGGGAGAACTAGAGAGACGTAACGTCACTCTTTCTTGATCATGACATTCATTTTTCTCCTTTTCTATTTACTCGATGCCTTTCATCATTGTTTTCTTTGAATCCTTTCAACTTTCTACCTTATTCACTTTCTTTTTGAAATTTTTGTTTTTGACCTTTCTTTCTTTTCTTTGCCTTCCCTTTTCTTCATTTATTTTTCTTCTTTGTACCTTTTATCACTTTCAAACTCCTTGTCTCTCCCCCGAACTTATGCTTTTGCCAATTGTTTTTCAAGAATGCTAAGGAAATATCGGGTGCTAAGAGAGGGTCATTACAAAACGGATAAAGGCTTGTAACGTGGTTATTAAAAGAAAAAGGGCTTCAGCTCAAAGAGGTTGACTAGGGATACCACATTGGTAGGATATGGGAGTTTTCAAGTTTCAAATTGGATCAAGGAGAGCCTACAATCATTTGTCAAGCCAAGCTACACTTAAAGTTTTTCCTAGAGGAATATTCGGGGCAAGTTCTAGACTATTGGCACGGGAACTTGGACTTGCAATTCAATACCTCACCTCTCAAGCTGCTGGATTGATAAAGAGAACAGAGTCGAGGGCCACAAAAACCCTAGCTAATATTGAGAATCACAAATGGCTCGACTGAAGGACTCGATGACTGTTTAAGTCAACACAAGAGTCTAAAGGTCACAACTAGAGCTATTTTAAGCCAACAACTTTGTTTTTAACCATAAGGCCAGAGGTAAATGTGTTAGTACCAAGTGATGCCTTCTTGAGATACTTTTATTTATTACTAATATATTTGCCAAAACATAAAAGAAAACAGACTCAATCCCTTAAGAAGGTTGTCACGCCATCCATCGTTGGGAAGAGCCACGCGGTTCAAATAATATCCACCTTTGGAAAGAACCGTGGCATTAAGAAAACCAAAGGCTTATTTTTCACACAAAATGTATAACAAATTAAAAAGAAACTACTAAAGTAAATAAGAAGTTATGCTACTAAGGAAAAAAAAACTAAAGACGTTATGAAGTAAACTACAGAAAGTAAAATGAATATACAAAACGAAGTAAAACGAATATATACATAAGGGAAATGGATATATACATCAAATGTGGAAAATATATACATACTAAAGAGAAAATAAAGATAAAGGAAAAATAGTGTAATAGTTATTACATGCCAAATGTCAATGTGAATCAATCAAAATAGACCACCCCCAAAATGAAAATAATCATCGTCCTCAATGCTAATCAAAAATTAAGAACAAGGAAGGATAGAGAGTGAAGAAAACTCCCTATGTGGTCTCTGTCTGCATGGGGTCTTCGACATCTTCTGTCTCCTCTAACTATATGTCATAATCTCCTGACTGAGGGACATCTGGGTTGCTGAGCATCTGTATCATCTCCTCAGCAGTGTGTGTAGTTGCAGTCGGCTCCTCAGACTGGCTGACTGCTGCCTCTGATGCCTCTGGTACTACTACTAGTGCTGCCGGGTCTATTTTCTCCATGAGCAAGTCCAATGGAAGATCTCCGACAGATGAAGTCTTTTCAACCTCTTTGCGCAGCTTCTCCACCGACTCCGTTGATGCATGAGTCTTCCGCATCTTCTTGACCTGTTTGCCCAAATCCTTGATGACCTTCCCATGCATCGCTAGAGTCTCTATGATGACCTTCTGGTTATCTAGAATTTTCTTCAATGTTTTCTCCACTGACGGAGGTACCTGAGGCTCTGCTGGGGCTGAGAAATATGCTGCAACAACACTGGATATGACAGTCAGCTTTGTAGTAGCTGCCTGCATCCAGTTGTTGAGACTCGCTAGTGTTTGGGAGACTCGCATTGCAGTATGAGGATAAGTAGAAGAGGCCGACACCGATAAAGGCACTGACAGTCTAGCAGAAGTAGGTTGTCCTGAAGATGAAGGTAGCATGGCTGCTGTTCCAGTGAAAGTATCGGCTACTGTGGAAGGCTCGACAATTGAATTAGTAACCACTACCGCTGGCTCTTCAGACTGGCCAGTAGAGGTATAGCTTTACCCTTGAAATTAGGGTTGTCAGCTCCCTAGAGGTGGTACCATGAAAAAGGCTTCTTTGTCTTCACCTCGACGTCATGCCTCGACTCCACTCCTTGATCCTTGAAGTATTATGTGAGGAAGTTGGGGTAGGGATATGACCTCTCCTCCTTCTGGACCGCTAGGGTAATGTTAGTAGACAACAAGGCTCCCACATTTATTGGATATCCGGCCATAATGGATGCCACTAAAACTGCACGGGGAATTGGGAGGATGTTCTCATTAAGGCATGGATCAAGGCGGCTGCACATGAATGTCTACCACCCTTTTGCTTCAAAGTTTAGGGTAGCTCGGACTATCTGAACCCCTGCTGTGAGCCACGGAGATGCTGCCCCTCGGATTGCCAGAATCTCAGCTAGCCACGGGCGAGCTCCATCACCCATAGCTAGCTTTTCAGTATTGCAGTACTTCTACTTTTTCAAACCCCACATATTGGTTCAGTGCACGGGAGTCAAAATGGATTTTCAAATTTCGGACTTTTGTCACCTTGGTACCCTTTTTGATGTGAGAAACGTTGGCATAAAATTCTTTGAACATGTTCTCATTTGCATCTAGCATGCTCTAGGTGAACCATTTCCATCCTTTGCGCTCCTGAATTTTTTTAATGACATTGGGTTGTGCTTGTTCAAATTTTTCATCAAGAATTGTCGCTCAAGAGTGAGCGACCTCTGTGACCACCTTTCTCTAAACTTAGCAAAATCCTTGGCATTGACGAATCTGTCTTCCTAGAGTTCTGGCCTCCTTGATATTTCTAAACCTCCCACTGCAGTATCACCCCCATTCCCATCTTCCGGGACCTCATCATCATCGTCCACATTAATAGGATTATCTGGAGCATGTGGGGGAGAGGGCTCAGAGGCTTGACTACCCTCCTCCGAACCTTCAGAAGAACTGGAAGAGGAAGTTAGTTCATTACAATGTGGATTCTCCTGGGAATTGTTGTAATTGGGTTTTCGGCTGTGCTTGCACGACGTTACCCTCAAAAGCTTCCCCGAATGAGAGGTACACACTAGTGTCTGAAGGTTGAGGGGGTTTATTAGCTGTGGCTTTCTTGTTTATGACCTTTTGAACTGCAAGTGGTAGGTTGCTTTTGCCTTGACCCCGACCTCGGGAGGGTTCTGCCCTCCCTTTCGATGTATCTCCACTACCACGTGAGCGAACCATTGTCTGCAACACATAAGTAGTAGAAATCAGTTAGAATTGGAGCTCATAATGTATACAGAAGTAGGATTGAAAGTGCAGTACACAGTCTCAGAAAGAGGCAGTGCGGACCACACAAAAGTATGTGCAGCTGCAGATTGCTGAGTGCGGACAACACAACCCCAAATTCAGATTACTGGGCTCTCTGATGTTAGATCAGTGCGGACCGCACAAAAATGAGTGCGGCCACACAAAACCCATTGCGGACCGCACAATTTTGAGTGCAGCCGCACAGCCCCAGATTCAAACTATTGGGGTCGCTGAAGTTTTATTGGTGCGGACCGCACAAAAATGAGTGCGGCCGCACAAGCTCATAGCGGACGACACAATTTTGAGTGCGGCCACACAATTTCATTATCATACTTTCCCTTAACTTAGGGTGCTGCGGACCGCACAAAAATGTGTGCGGCCACATACCCTCTACTGCGGACGACACAAAAGTGTGTGCGGCTGCAAAGTTTGAATTACACGGGCACTGACTTACAAAATAAACAGGGGTTTTCACTAATTAAACATGGTTCTAGCAATTAAGCATGATTAACGACTCACCCAGGCTCCATTTAACATTTATGACACTACCCATATGATGCTAAACAAGATTGACCATCTCTTTACATTATTAGGCATGAACTTAACCTTAGATAAAAAAAACTAAAACAAAGAAAAAGAGGAAGAATCTAAAGCATTGAAATTAACATACCAGTAATGAAGATGCAGGTGAGATTCAACACTTGATGAAATGGGGGAAGATTGAGAAAAATGGGATATGCACTGTGCTTGATTAGTTTCAGAGGTCAAAGTTTTTAAAGTGTAAAATGTTGAGAAAAGTCCTACTTGTACTTTGACCCGTCTGGCCCATAACTAAACTGAGTGAGGCCGCACAATTGTGAGTGCGGTCCGCACAATTTTGTGTGTGGCAGAAAATCATTGAGGAATTTTGACAGGTCAAACTTCAAAGACCTTGCATTTTTCATCTCCTAGTTGTGTGGCAACACACAGAGTTGTGCGGGCGCAGTGTGATTGTGCGGTCTGCATAAATCTGGCCCGGCCCGCACTGCTGCCACACTTAGCCAATTTTTTTATTTTTTTTCTTGCAAAATTCCTTCAATGCACACCTGTATTCCTGCATACACTTCACAACCAGTTAGCACAAAATAATGCCTAGTCTAAAAAAAAGAAAATCAAGAGAAAGAAAAACACATCTGTTGCCTCCCAAGAAGCGCTTGATTTAACGTCGCGGCACGACGCATGTTACCATCAATCACTTGAAATGGAGCAATGCCACAACGTGACCATCATCAACCTTCCCAAGATAGTGCTTCACTCGGTGCCCATTGACTCTAAACACCTCACCATTCTTATTTTTTTCAGATCTAGAGAACCAAAAGGTGTCACATGTACAACTTCAAAAGGGCCACTCCACTTTGATTTCAGCTTTCCCGAAAACATCCGCAACCGAGAGTTGAACAAAAGCACAAGATCACCTTCTTTGAATTTTTTGTTCCGGATATACTTATCATGGAGGTACTTCATCTTATCCTTATACAAGGAAGAACTGGAGTAAGCATGGAACCGGAACTCATCAAGTTCATTCAATTGCTCCACCCATTATTTGCAGCTACATCCCACTCAAGGTTAAGCTTTTTTAACGCCCACTTGGCCTTATGCTCTAGTTCCACCAGAAGGTGACAAGCTTTATCGAACACCAGCCGATATAGATACATACCAATTGGTGTTTTGTAAGCTGTTCTATAAGCCCAAAGCTCATCGTCAAGCTTCTTCGACCAATCAGTCCGATTTACATTAACAATCTTTGATAGAATACTCTTGATCTCCCGGTTGGAGACTTCAACCTGTCCACTTGCTTGTAGATGATAGGGGGTCGACACTTTGTGTGTGACACCATACTTGGAGAGTAAAGTATCAAAGGATTTGTTGCAAAAGTGTGATCCCCCATCACTAATGATGGCCCTTGTGGTACCAAACCTTGTGAATATGTTCTTCTTCAAGAAAGCTACCACATTCCGAGCTTCATTGTTGGGCAAAGCCACAACTTCAACCCATTTGGACACGTAATCCACAACCACCAAAATATAGGTGTTCCCACATGAGTTCAAAAATGGACCCATAAAATCGATGCCCCACACATAAAAAATATCAATCTCTAGGATGGTGGTGAAGGACATATCATTTTTCTTGGAGATCCCACCGACCTTTTGCCATTCAACAAAACACTTAACGAGCTTGTTAGCGTCCTTGTAAAGGGTAGGCCAATAGAATCCACAGCTTAGCACCTTTATAGCAGTTCTCGCTCCACCATGATGACCACCATATGGAGAAGAGTGGAAAGCTTCAAGAATGCCCAATTGTTCTTCTTCTGGTACACATCTTCGGATAACACCATCAGTGCAAATTTTGAAGAGATATGGATCATCCCAATAGTAGTCCAGGCAGTCCTGTTTGAGATTCTTCCTTTGGTTTGAAGAGAACTCATTCAGAATAATGCCACTCACAAGGTAGTTGGCCACATCAGCAAACCATGGCATCTCGGTCATAATCATGGAAAGGAGTTGTTCATCCGAAAATGAATTATTGATCTCAAGGCCATCATGTGGCCTCCCGCCCTCCTCTAATCGGGACAAGTGGTCCGCCACTTGGTTTTCACTCCCCTTTCGGTCTTGGATTTCAAGATCAAATTCTTGTAGAAGAAGTAACCACTGCATCAATCTTGCCTTAGAGTCTTTCTTGCTCATCAAATAACGAAGTGCCACGTGGTCAGTGTGAAAAATCACCTTTGTACCCATTAGGTACGGGCAAAACTTTTCAATAGCAAAGACAATGGCTGTGGAGTTATTTCTCGGTCACCATATAGTTGACTTGGGCATCATTCATGGTGTTACTAGCATAGTAGACCGGATGTAAGATCTTTTTAATTCGTTGCCCCAATACCGCTCCAACCGCCACATCACTTGCATCACACATGAGCTCAAATGGTAAGCTCCAATTTGGCGCGGTGATAATAGGAGTGGTAGTCAACTTATACTTGAGTAGTTCAAGTTCCTTTAGACAATCTTCATTGAAAAGGAATTTGGTATCTTTCTCCAAGAGTTTGCACAAGGGGTTTACCACCTTAGAAAGATCTTTGATGAACCGGCGGTAAAACCCCGCATGACCTAGAAAGTACATCACTCCTTTGACGGGAGGTAGGGGAGGGAGTTTGGATATCACTTCAATTTTTTCTTTATCAACCTCAATACCATTCTTGGAAATCTTGTGGCCGAGGACAATGCCCTCCTCCACCATAAAGTGACACTTCTCGCAATTCAGCACCAAGTTAGTTTCTTCACAACGTGCCAATACGTTATCCAATTTATACAAGAAATCTTCGAAAAAATCCCCCACGACAGAGAAATCATCCATGAAAACCTTGAGAAAGTCCTCTACCATATCGGTGAAGATGGCCATGATACACTGCTGAAAAGTTGCTGGTGCATTGGACAACCTGAATGGCATCCATGATAATGCGAAAGTGCCATACAGACAAGTGAAAGTGGTCTTGTCTTGGTCTTCAGGTGCAATAAAAATATGGTTATATCCAAAATATCCATCCAAGAATAAATAATAAGCACGTGCGACTAACCTATCCAATATTTGATCAAGAAATAGAAGCGGAAAATGGTCTTTCCGAATAACTTTGTTGAGCTTCCTATAATATATACATACTCTCCACCCGATGAAAGTTATTGTGGGGATCAATTCAGTTTTTTCATTTGTTATCACAGTCATGCCCCCTTTCTTTGGGACACATTGCACCAGCGAGGTCCACGAACTATCGGAAATGGGGTAGACAACCCCAGCATCCAACCACTTGATGATCTATTTCTTTACTACCTCCTGTATGGACTCATTCAATCTTATTTGATGTTCCATGGAGGGTTTGGAATCCTCCTCCAATATGATTTTGTGCATGCAAAAGGCGGGGCTTTTACCCTGAATATCTGCCAAATTGCTTTCTTTCTCCTTTGGAGCACCGCAAGAGTGGAATCTACCTGCACGTTAGTTAAGAACGAGGAAAGAATAACATGTAAAGTGGAACAAGGGCCTAGAAAATCATACCTGAGGTGTGAAGGCAAGAGCTTTAACTCCAATGTGGGAGGCTCCTCGATTAAGGGATTTGTTGGTGGAGTCTTCCGATTTTCGAGATCCAAGAAAAGTTTTTGGGGCCCATAAGTATATGATCACATTCCTTGCAAAGCATTGACACATTATACAAAGCCTTCCTTCTCATCCTCATCATGATTCAATAACACAGTTTCCATGGTATCTTCCACATTTATCACAACACTTGTGTCATCAACAATTACATCGGTCACAAGATCCACGAATGAACACACTTCGTTGCTATTAGGCTGCATCATTGATTTACAAACATGGAACACCACTTTTTGATCTCCCACCAGGAAGGTGAGCTCACAAGCTTCCACATCAACTAAGGTCTTCCCTGTATCTAGGAAATGTCTCCTTAAAATGATTGGCACCTCGTAGTCAACCTCACAGTCAAGTATCATAAAATCTGCAGGAAGAATGAACTTGTCGACCTAAACTAACACATCATCAATTATGCCCAATTGTCTTTTCATTGTTCGGTCCGCCATTTGCAACCTCATGGATATGGGTATTGGTTTCCCAATCCCCAATGTTTTGAACACAGAGTAGGTCATCAAGTTAATGCTTGCCCCCAAGTCACATAAAGTTTTGGCGAAATCGACACTCCCAATAGTGCACGGGATTGTAGGAGCACCGAGATCTTCCAACTTTGGAGCCATGGAGTTCACAATGGCACTCGCTTGATGTGTCATTTTGATCGTTTCACAGTTCATTTATCTCTTCTTAGTTACCAAATCCTTCATGAACTTGGCATATCCCAGCATTTGTTCTAAGGCTTCAACCAACGACACATTTATGGACAAACATTTCATCATATCAATGAATTTCTTGAATTGATTATCATTGTTTTTCTTTGCGAGTCTTTGAGGATATGGAGGAGGAGGCCTTGGAAAGGGAGCCTTGGCCTTTGGCACTACCAGATCCGGTATGTCTATTACATGATCCCTAGACGGGTCAACATCATCTTGTGTCTCCTCCACATTTTCATCAATGTCTATCCTCACTTCTTCATTAGCTTGCACATCATTGCTTGGCACATCATCATCTTGAACCACCGCATCCTCATCCACATTTATTCTTTTATTTGAGGTACTAGAAATTCCACCTCACCCACTTCTTGTTGTCACAGCCATTGCGTGCCCCGTATTGTTCCCACCCTTAGGGTTCACCACCGTATCACTAGGTAGTGCCCCCTTAGGCCGAGTATTTAAAGCTTGAGAAATTTTGCCAAGTTGGACCTTCATCTTGCTCATCATATAAATCATCTTGATTATACCCACTATTACTTTGCTCAAATTGCTCGTTTTATATTTGTTGACCTCATTTCCTTCTCTTTTTTACCATCATGTTCACCCCTTCCATAGCATTCACCTGTTTGTGGCCCTTGAACATGTTAAAGCTGAGCCTTGGCCAATTGGTTCATAGTGCTTGTCAACTCCGCAATAGCTTTCCCATGATCATGTAGCTCCTTGTGTAGGTGAATAACATTTGGGTCACCCTGAGGAACATTGTCTCTACTTTGCCACACCAAAGAGGTATCCACCATCTCATCCAAGATTTCACAAGCTTCAGACTAAGGCATGTTCATGAAGTTACCCCCGACGAGTTGATTTACCACACACTAATTCGTTGTGTTGATCCCCCTGTAGAAGGTCTATTGGATCATGGCCTCAGTCATATCATTGTTCGGGTACTCTTTGACCATGGTACGATATCTTTCCCTAATCTCATGCAATGGCTCATTGGGCTCTTGTTTGAAAGACAAAATTTCATCCCTCAGCGTAGCCATTCGCCTGGAGAGAAAACTTTTGCAATGAACTTTTCAGCCAACTCATCCCAAGTGTGGATGGAATGATTAGGCAATCTATCTAACCATTCCAAAGCCTTTCCCCGTAGAGAAAAGGGAAATAGCCTTAACCGCAGTGCATCCTTGGAGACATTCGTTTGCTTTCTCCCCCAACACGTATCAACAAAACCCTTGAGATTGCTTGTAGGCATTTTGGCGTGGAGCTCCGGCGAAGAAACCCCTCTACTCAACATTGGTTATTTGAAAGTTGCCTTCCCTAATCCGGCGTGGGACTATTGCACTTGCATAGCCCTCGTTGGGCAACACCCAGTGTGCTTCTCTTGGTGGAGGTGGGGGAGGGTTTGGGACATTATCATGAGGCGTTCGACCTCTCTTGTTTACTTGAGGCTCGATATGAACCTCATCTACTTGCTCATCATCTACCTCCTCCCTCAATGGTATATTTCCGAGGGGCTGGTTGTTAAGATTAATTTCATACCTAAAAGCAATTCAGAAACAAAATTAGTGACACGGAAGGAAATAAAGACAAAAACCACAAATACCTAGATATATAGCTAAATCCGTTTAACTCCCCGGCAACAATGCCAAAAATTGATCTCGGCCAAATCCATACCACTATTAAGTAGCGAGGCAGCCAATGCAATAATAAACCTAACAAAGGTCGGGATCGAATCCACAGGGAGTTAACAAATGGCATTAGGTGTATATCTAGGGTAATTGCAAGTTTTGGCTCTAAATACACTTCCACAAACTTGATTCGTGCTCTAATTCTATTTTACTCTATTGATTGCAAATAATAAAACTAAGGGCAATATAATTGGTTTTTGTTTTTTCAAATGATTAAAGGGACTAGGGTCGTGACTTCTACCTAGGTGGTTATCTAACGGGTTGTAAATTCCAAGGCAAGATTTATTAGTTGGGGTTGTAATATAGCTATCGCACCCGTGTACTCACTGTTGCGCCCCCTCTTTCCTCGCAGAGATCGGGTTTATGACATTCGGTTGAGACAACTCTTCCCTTTTGGGAAAGGGTTTTGTGTTTTTGAGAGTCGTCACCTAACGATTTTTAAAGGTGCGTTAGGACACCAAAGGGGTTCATTTACAACTATGTTGTTAACCAGAGATAGGGTAAGGACTTGAAATTATCCTAAGGGGAAGGTATTAGGCACCCCTCAGGATTCACAAGTGTGGTTCCCGACCAAACATCTTTTGTGAATTTGTACAATTAGCAAATAAACAAATATGGCTCAAATAGTAGGGGATTTAGTCTAAGTACACATAGGTTTAGAGACAATTAAAATTAAAGCTAGATTTTGAAAAGAATTACAATCTAAGCATGTTTATGGGAATAAAGGGATTCCTAGGTTTGTTTATAATATGGATCACATCAATGCAATACCCGGTATGACACTCCTCGAAGAGGGGCTACACGTGGTATTAGCGCACCGGTCATCATATCCATATTCTACCCTTTACCACCCCGTGAAGGTAATTAAAATGCGTGTTGGTCACGAACTCTATTGCATGCGGTTACCCGTCCCTTCCTATTAGTCCCGGAGGAATTAGGACTCCTATCCTAAAAGGAGGTGCTTGGCAGACCTCAAGTTTTAAAGGTGAAAATGCTAAGGTGACATATAATAAACAAGTAGGACTGCAGAAAAAGGGAAAGCATGGAAGACAGATAAAGGACCAAGTATTCCTCCACACACAGTACACATGAACAACATGTCTCATACACAACTAAAGTCCATATTAATTCAGAATCCTAAAGCATGGAAACTAGGTGATTTAAAAATGTCAAAGAAACATGCCTTTTATTTCATAACTCAGAGAGGAAGTCCTAATCAGTTTTTCCTACTGATTTTAAACCTGCTGATGGTTAAGCAATATACATAAACAAGCAGACTTCCAATTTTAACAACTTTAATCACCTAAGGCTTGCCTAGGCGTGGGACAGTGCTCAGTAGTTGCCAAGATTATTAAAGAACTGTTTGAATTATATCACTAAACATGCTGTTCTAAATGTCTAGGATTTAGGAATTGTTACCAGTTATGTGAATCTGCTTTTATTCGTGATTTACTAGAGATGCCTAAACGGATGTGAATGCAATCCTAATGGCAGGATATCTAATGCACAAAAACTCAAAATGACATACATGCAGGACTTAAGCAAGATTTCCTAAATGCATAAATTCTTGAACATGCTTTTAGAATATGCAGAAGAGATGGAACGATCTGTTTATTACGTTGTTTTTATCCTAAAGCATGATTTCTAAGTGTACATGGCAGCGTATGACATAATGGAAAAGTACCAATTATTAACATGTTTTAACACAGAAATTTATAAGTGATATGCATATGCTGAAAACAATAGACATAGGACCTAAGAGGCATGTTTTCTAGTGCATGCATGAATCCTAAACATGGTTTCTATTACGCAATCAAGAATATAAACCTAAGGACATGTTTCTACCCTTTAATAACTATAGCATACGTAGTACCTATCCCTTTTCACTATCCATCCCCAAAGAGTTTTTTACAAATAATTATTACAGGCCTCTGAATATGAATTACATAACTAAAGTAAGAAAAGAAGAAGTTAACTATAGGGAGCCTTCGTAATAGGCCCAAGTCTCCAGGTCTTCAATGCCAAGTAATGTTTCACAGCCTTTTCATAATCCGGGTGTGTCAGAGTTCCCTAAGGACCTCAAGGGATCCCGTGCAGTGCTCACACCCAGATTTCATAGCCAAGATAGAGTAAGTGCAGTGTGGAATGACCAGCCTTTGTGTGTCAAAGTTCAGAGGGAGCTCAAGGGTCCCAAGGCAATGCTCACACAGAGGGGGGCAGAACTTAATGATCTAAGAGTAGGGTGAGAGTGCTCGACATAGTTTTGAAAAGGTTAAGTAAGAAAACAGTTCTGAAAAGGGTAAGTAAGAAAACAATTTTGAAGAGGGAAACTTGATTGAAATAGTTTTATAACAAAGAAGCTTAACCATTAAAAGGGAAGGAACACCAACAAGTTCAACATCACACCAAAGACCAGGAATAGTCCAACAATCACAAGCAGGGGTAATGGGATTTGAGGGACAAATACAGAGCATGTGAGGGCAAACATGTAGCAGGCAGTACACAATCAGAAGTTCCTAAGGATTCAGGGGATTGGGGGATACAGTAGGGTAAATGATTATACTAACATAACAGGACCAATTAGTTCAAGACAGTAGGATTTACCCTAATCATACTAATGTACCAAACATAGGCATGAAGATTCACATAGAATATGTATCAAGTACATAAAGACATGATGGTTATGACAAATAGAGTATAACTTATCACATGAATGGAGTTCAGGATCCTAGTTACATGTTGAACAATAAAATAATTAGTAAAAGAAAATTAGAAACACAATGAATTGCAACAGTAGTAGAAACATGTTGGTTTAAGAGCTGAAATCTGAATTAGAACATACCAGTGAAGTGAAGAAAGCAGTAACACAAACAAGAATTAGGAGATGCACAATAGGTAGTCTTGGCTTGCAGTCGGCTAAATTTGAATAGTAGTAACTAGCACAGAAAAGAGAGAGATCAGAGAGTTTTTAGTTGTGTGAGAGAGAGTTGAACAAATTAGTTCGTGTATGCTAAGGAGAGAGTAGAGGTATTTATAGTTTAAAACAGGTAGAAGAATAAGGTAAAATAATAGTTTCAGTAGTAATTATGGGAGTAAAAAATCAATTAGAATCAGATTGGTAAAATGACTTCCTTTAATTAAGGAGTCATACTTAGACGGTAAATAGTAGGTTTAAAAATAAGGAAATGAATCTTGAAAGCTGATTATAACACATAAGGAAAGCAACCTAGGTATAGTATAGGTATATCATACGTAAGTAAGGTCAAGTTCAGAATTATACTTAAGGAAAATATGTATACTAATTCGATAGAAAAAATCATTAATAGAAATAAGGCAAGCAATAACTTAAACTCCGGACATCAATGAGGGAACCCTCGATTGAGGTCGTAATTATAGGAAGTTATTACCAATCAAAAGAGAATATCACATATGAGTGGGATAATTATGCTACAGGAAAGGAGAGACATGAAATCACCATCATAGTTAGGGAAAATACTCGAGAATCAGTGGAGAATATCATGCAAGATCAATGAAGTATCTAATCATAGAAATTCAGGGATTCACAAATAGCAAAGATAGCATTGATTCATAAAAACATTATGGGAATAAGCATGTAATAGACACGAATCAGAAACATAAGAAGACTAGTATCACATAAGAGTTAGGGTTTCATATAGAGCACAGTCTGAATCACAACATAGACATGATATAGGCAGAACTAATCGAACCCAGAAACCCTAACAAGCAAACATAAAGTAAAATCACAGAATCATAGAATGTTCATGCGAAACATACAGATTAATTAAACATAGTCCTCAAGACGAACTCAAAACCCTAAAAGTTGGGGTTTTCAACAGAATAACTCGGGTAAAGGAGAAGACTTGAACAAATGTTTAAAACATACTGAGAATCATACATTAGTACTAAAAATCAGAAGAGAAAGCATTTTTAAAGGGGTTAAGAAACCCTAGTTTTTAAGATGAAGAAATTGTTCATAAAACAGGAGATTTTTTAAAGAAAACATGTGAAAACCTCAAAATACCCATAGATATGTTACAGATCTAGAAAGATCGGAGGGTTTTAAAGTTAGGGTTTCCAGAGAAAACCCAAAGAGGAAGAAGAAAACTCAAAGTCTTACCGGTTTTAACTAGAAGGTGTAAAGATCTTACTCGAACAACCATGGGTGGACGAAAAAATGGCATGAGACCATGGAGGTTAGTGAACTGCCTCTAGTTCGCTTGAGAGCCTCGAACGATGACACAAGTGCGAAGGGGGGAGCCATAAGGCTGGTAGGAGGTTAGACCTCCATCGTTTCCGGCAAAGAGGTGGCCGAAGAAGGGAGGTCAGTAGGTGGAGCGTCTATAGAGAGAGAGATGAGAGAACCCAGAGAGATGGCTGAGAGAAAGGAGAGGGGGAAATGAGAGATGGGGGGGGGGTAGTCACTCGGTCTTAATTTGGTAAGGTTAAATCCGTACCGTTGATCAATTTTAATCAACGGTCAGGATGGGATTTAGGTTTGGGCCGGGTAGTGGTAACGACTGGGCTGTGGGTATTGGGTTGATTATATGGGTTATATCAGAGTTAATTAGGCTAGAATTTAAATAATAGTGGCTAACTATTAAATACCCAATTAAAAATAGATAAATAATTTATAAAAATAGCTGATAATTATAAAAATGAAATTGATGCTTAATAAAATTAAATTAACATGATTAATTAGTATTTAAAATATAAAATGACTAATTATTGGGCCAAAATAGCATAAAACATATGATTAGGCTATAATTGCAAAGTTATTGCAATTATAGCCAAAGAGTGCCAATCTTGCTAATTGTGAAATAATTTGGTTTCGATAGGATTAAAAATAATATATTAAGTCAAGAAATGTTTTTGAAATCATTTGTAATGCAATTTATAATTAATTATTAGAAATGAAAACACTAGATGAATTAAAATAAATTAATAAAAATATGGTAAAATTATAGAAAAATACCAATTGTTATGGAAACCTGATTTTGAAGGTATATATGCAAGTTAAAAATAATTTGAGGAAAAATTGGATATCAACAACTGCCCCTCTTTACCCGGGAAGGATGAAAGAGTTGTTGGGTAAAGATATGATGGCCAATTTTGACTGAGTGAAATGGTTTTGAGAGATTCCAGACGCACCCTGATTTCTGAGTTGCCTACATATCCCTGGTTTTACAAGAATCGGGCCGTATGTAGTTCAGGAGTCATCGGTGAAGTATACCGATGAAGTTTCTTACAAGAACGGACGCAACATTTGGGACTGATTGAATAAGCGGCTTACGGGGGTGGTTAGGAGAACTGGAGCGGAACCGCTCATGTCGGGATGGCAGTTTGCTCACCGGATTACCTGCAAATAAATAATACAAGCATATATTGTGAGTAATTTAAATATGATGCAAATTCCCGTTGGACCATGAGCGATGTCTTCGGGCGGTTAAGGATGACGTCCTCAGACCATGACGTCCTGGGCTATGAATTGCTTGATGCATGATTCGCAGGCCATGAAAATGATGTTCTCGGGCCATGAAAATGATGTTCTCGGGCCATGAAGATGGTTCCTCCGAACCATGATGCTTTTGAATAATGATATACAGAGGTTGAAAGAGATCCTCAGGCCATGGCATAGTGTTCTCGGGCTATGAAAATAGTGCCTCCGAACGATGACGCCTTTGGATGAGTTGGCGATATTCAGCCCATGCAGATGTAATAGAATGATGCTGACGAGACAGAGCTTAGCCTTGCAAATAAAAGGGCATATCTTAGCCCGAAAGGAAAGCGAAGTAAATAGTGCTTGAGACATCGGTTATTCTCGAAAGGTAAATTTGAGGCAGAGCTTAGCCTCGGAAGGCAGAATGGTAGCCTTATGCAATGCAGATGGAGACAGTGCTTAGTCTCAGAAGGCAAAATGGTAGCCTTATGCAATGATGTATATGGAGGTAGAGCTTAACCTCGGAAGGCAGAATGGTGGCCTTATGCAAAGATGCAAATGCAAATGCAAATGGAGATAACACTTAGTCTCGGAAGGCAGAATAGTAGCCTTATGCAATAATGTAGATAGAGGTAGAGCTTAACCTCAGAAGGCAGAAAGGTAGCCTTATGCAAGAAATAAAATGACAGCAGGAATTCTTAACTGGTGATGAATTGAGGCATTGTGATTATTGAGAGTATTGTGACTGCGGAGCATTGAGGCATGTGCGAACGTCGACAAGTGCAGTAGTTTTGAGAGTCGTATTTTGGACAATGTTTGTCCCCCGGGCGGACAGTTCGTTTAGGGATTTTGCAACCTTAGTGCCTGCGACCAAAAAAAGCTCGTGAGTTCTATAAACGAGGGGGGGGGGG
>ML310729.1:0-40240 GCA_005239505.1 Nicotiana paniculata
ATTTGAAAGAGCATTATTTGGGAAAGTATATTTGAACACCACGTATTTTGAAGAGACTATGTTGTTAAGATTTATCTTTATAAAGATATATAAATATACATTCAGAGAAAGTATGTTCCAAAGAAGAAATCTCTCTATTCCGAAATGATTATATCTTTAAAGCTTTCAAAATAAACTCACGATTTAAAGGTTTTCACTTGAAGGTTTACCAGCTTTATTGAGTTTATTGGCTAAGGCCTGACGTGGATAAATTGATGCAGTGCTGAGTTGCTAGTGCTTTTATTGGGTTGTGATTCTCGCTATTTGGATTGCTTTCTTTCCATTCTCTTTGCGTATTTCTATTATGCTGCCCGTTGATCGTAATTATTCAATTTCCTTCCGTATTATTTGATTGTATAGTTAATTATATTGAAAAATCTTCAGATAGATATTATGTTTCGGTCTTTTATATACATTTATGCTTTTTTACTTATTAGACCGGTGGTGTCTTGACTAGTCCTCGTCACTACTTCACCGAGGTTAGTCTTGATACTTACTGGGCACCGCTGTGGTGTGCTCATACTACACTTCTGCACATTTTTGTGTGCAGATCCAGGTTATTGTTGTTAGTAGCTGTGCAGATCATTGTTGAGGAGACTCAATGTAACCCGCTGCTGCGTTCGCAGGCTTCGGAGTCACCTTCCTGTTTTATTTCTATTCAACTGTACTTACTTATTCCTAGACAGTTGTATTTAGATTTGATAGAAAGATTTCGTAGAGCTTATGACTTGTATTTTACCGGTTTTTGGGAAAATTGTAAACTCTGTCAAGATGTATATATCGAGACTATTATAGTTCCTTTATTATTGTTGTCGTTCAGTGGAAATATTAGGCTTACCTAGTCCTTAAGACTTGGTGCCATCACGATATCCAACGGAGGGAAATTTGGGTCATGACATACCCGATTACTATCTTTAAGTTGTTACCTAAGGCACACTAGTTTATTCTAAGTCATGCCTTATGCGTGCACTACCCGTCCCATGCATATGGCCTAAGAGGCGTTTGGAACTATATTTTAGATGGTTCTAGACTTAACTTAGGTTGCTCAAAATGATAAAACTACGCGACATACAAAACAAGTTGGACTTCATGTAAAGGAAATTAAGGGCTCAAGTTAGCCTCCACACATAGACAACAAATGCACGCAAACAATTAGGCGTTTGACAATTTCAAAATTGAGGCAAGTTAAAGTCATAGCCCTACAGACATGGTTTCTATGTGACTTCGGATTCAAACGTGCAGACAGTTTTAGATGCAAGGTGTCATTTTAGATATAATTTCTAAGCGACTACACAGTTGCTTGCTGATCACAAATTATAAGAGATTAAACCTATATACATGATATCTAGGTGATTTACGCAGTAGTTGGAAGTGATAACCATGGAAGATACTCAGAATTACTCAGTTTGATCCTATAGGCATGTTTTCTAATAGTGGCAACAAAACAGTGTTAGAAGTTCAATATTAACACTTAAAAGCGAGTGGTATTACCTTATAGGCATGATTTCTAACGATTAGTAATTGAAGCTGATTCTTATACTTGGCTCCTATAGGTATGTTTTCTAGGTGAGCAGTATAATAACAACAACACATTAACCAATTAAAGTCCTATAGGCATGATTTCTAAATGAAGACTAGTAGAACAAGCTAATGTAATTCCATGGTCATAGTATCTAATGATTATGTTGCAATGCAAATTAAAAAATTGGTCATTGACATTTTATTTTCTATAGGCATGGTATCTAACAAAACACATAGGAGCAGAATATGTTAAACGAATTAAGAACTCAGGTCCTATAGGCAGGTTATCTATCAACACATAGGAGAACATGTTGAACAAATTAAACACCTATAGGCAGGATTTCTACCCGTTTATACAAATACTAGAATAAACCCATTTTTTCAATTTTACTAACACCCCAATCGTTATTACAGAATTATTACAGACCCAATGAGTGAAATAAATTACAGAATTATAAAAATAACTATAGTGGGCCTAAGACAGGCCCAAAGTATACCCAGCCCAGCCAAACCTTCAATTTTGTATCCATACAGTTTCACAATAGCCTAGAAAACAATCTTCATTTACACAAAATAGCCCACATTCAGTAGCCATAATTTGATCAAAAGTTGCAGAAAAATAGCCATTTACACACCAATATGTTTATTTAATAGGTGAAAAAAGGGGGCAAAATTGGGCAATTAGGACAAAGTGGAAAAGAACCTTAGACCCAAGTGTATCAGAGTTCCCAAGGGCTTCAAGAACCCAGGGCAATGCTCACACTAGGGAGATTGATAAAGGAGACTTAGGGGGGCCTTGGCTTTCATCCGGCCCAGAATTAAACTCATAACAGGAAACAACTAGTGAAAATAGAAATAAAGTAATAGGTTAAAAGCATTTTCAAAACACTACAAAATAATCACATAATGACCATGAACTCAAGAAACAAGCTAATACATTGGGGCACAGTGACATATAAAAAGAAACAAGGAGCCTGGGATTACAAAGTTAACAGACAAGGAGCTAGAGATTAATAAAACCAATTAATGCAACCAATTTATAAATTAAAGGATCATATTATACCAAACACAGGAGTTAAACATTATAATACAAACAGAATCAGAGTTCATAGAAGGCATCAGACAAGAAAGACTAGTTCAAAGGATAGCTGGTTGTTATAGGTACAGAATTGGATAGGGCAAGAACACATTGAGTGACAAACTTAGTCATAGGAGCATACTAACACTTAGAGTGAAGGTCTTAAACAAGTTAGGGCATGTTAATAACATAAATTAATCACTAGAAGTTCAGAATTAGGCAAAGAACATAGATTAAGCCATATAATCAAGGAAGAACATTCAATTATCAATAATCACCAAGATAAACATGCTTCAATCTGTCCAAATTAGCTAAATTAGTGCAAAGTCATTATTAAGCTAGCAATTATAGGCAGAATCACACATGAAGAGAGTCAAGGGAATACATTAAGTCATGCAGTTTCAGACAACATGCTAACATAATGGAATAAACATTGTGAACGTTTAGAAACTAACCAATGATTGTTCAATAAACAAGAAAGAACAGCAAATAGGACCTAGAGCCTCAAATGTGTCAAGTTACTAAGGGTTTCAATAACCCAGGGTAGTGCTCACACCCAAGAGATGTCAACAAATAGAAATCCGGTGGCGTTGGCTTCCAGCCGGCCAAGAGCCCAAAATAGAACAAGATACTCAACGAACACAGAGTAAAACCTCAATTTTTAGTGGAAATAGTGATTGAAGTTCTGTCTAAAAGGGGGAAGGGAATGGTTTTTTATAGTAGTAAGAATTGAACAAACGAACAAGGAAATATAATCAATCAGACATAAAATTAAGGAAATAAGAGCATGCAGAATCGATTAGAACCAATTTAGGAGAAAATCAGGCAAACCCTAGTTTTTAAGAAAAGTAAATATTGACAATAATATAACCAAAAAAATCAGACCACTGTAGAATATAGGAAGAAGATAGACATAATAACACTTAAAATCAGAGAATCGAACCAATTTTGGTTCGATCTGAAAGGATCTGAAAACCCTAGTTTTAAGGTAAGTAAGAATCAACAAAAGATACATAAAAATTCGTACTCACAATAGAACAAAGGATGAATATAGACAGAATAGCAGAAAGATCAAAGATTTGAACCTATTTTGGTTCGATTTTGATGATATATTCTTGCCATGTTTAGGCTAGCAACATAGGAGAGTGGCCACTACCAGGAGGAGGCCGTATATGGCAAGAAATAACCATGGAATCCCATGTTAGGTGGGATTAGGAGAGGAGTTAGGGGTGGCGGCTAGGGTTATAAGGAGGGATAAGGGAGGTGAGAGGATACAGAGGCGGCGGATGAGGGAGAATGATATTAGGGTTAGTTGTTTGGGTAGTTTAAGGGGAGGTTTTGATATGGGCCGTTGATCTCAGAGATCAACGGCCACGATTAAAAGGTAGTCGGGTCGGGTTAGGGTCGCGACCGGGCTTAGGGGGTTGGGTTGATTTGGTTTTGGCTGAGGTATTTGGGCCAGTGTATTAGGTGCTATGGGCCAATATTTGGTCTGAAAAATAGGTTTAGGAATTTAGGCTAGTTTTTAAATACCCAATATTTAACAAAAATACTCTATAAAAGTAATTAATAAATAACAAAAATATTATTTGTGCACTAAAATGATTAAAAATATTTACTTAACATTATGAAAATATAAAAAGTTATTTTTTCATAAATAATGTTATTATACATGAATATGAGCTATTATTGCAAAAATGTGCAATTAGCCCTAAAAATGCAAATATGTAATTATAAAAATGCAGTAAAATATTTAAAAACATAAATGTTGGTGTAAATGAAAAGTTTAGATGATTAAATCATCATAAAAATTATTGGATATTTATACAATAAAAATGCAGAAATAAATTGATTTAAAGCCTTTAAAAATTATGAAAAATTATTTTAAAAAATGCTTGTATAGGTTTACTAGCTAAATGATGATGCAAATATACTATTTTTAAAGTGTGTGTGTGTGTGTATACATATACATATACATATATATATATACATATACATATATATATATACATATACATATATATATATATATATATATATATATATATATTTTAAAAATATGAGAAAAAATTGGGTATCAACACATTGGAGCATTGATAATAATGTATAAGCTACTCGGAGACGTCTGAGTTATAACATATAAAAAGTAAGTTCCTTACACATTTTAAATCCACAGGAGATTTTGCATGATCTAGTCAAGTCAATCGGTCTCGAATTACGGTCATGAAAAGAGCCACCTCCGGCAAAAGTTAACTATGTCCGGATTAATCATCTGAATATTTTAATAAATACTTCATTTTGTTTTATATCAGATCCTTCGAAGTAAAAGAAACTCGGAGTCATTACTTGACCTATTCCTTATCTGGGCTTTGGAAGTTGAACAATTTAAGCAATGTCAAATGTTATGCTAACACACCGATGATAATTAGATCTCAGACACAAGTTATATATACTAAGTCCTAAACATAAGAAAATGCAAAAACGTTAAAGGACACGATATGTAGTCGAAGGGAAAATTTCATATGTATATACTCACCAAAAGGTATTTACAAAGGCACAATAAAATGACCAAAAAGTACAAAGCGTACAAATAACAAAAAAAAAAAGAGAGAATAAGATAGAGCATCTCCCACGTTTTCATCATAGCCCAGCTCACTATCTGAGCCCTCAGGCTGATACTTTGCCTTAGCCTCGGCTTTGAGCCTTTTAGCCTCTTCGATTTCTGATGCTAAGTCAATTCCTTGGGCTTGGATATCCTCGAGAGTCTCTCTGATATAGCCGCTTCACGTACTCGGTCTTCGTTATAATATGGGCTTCGGCTATCTCTACATCATTCTTATACTGGGCTAGCATGTCATGGGCTTCCAAGTCCTCTTTCGAAGCCATCTACAACCTAGATTTCAACGTTGTGTACTCTTGGCCGAGAGCGTCACATTCTGCAACAGCCAAGGAAAGCTGTGCCTGGAGCTCCTAATTCAGTCGAGACCATTTGTCGGCCTTCTCTTTCATCACTCGGAGCTTCACTTTGGTCGATGATAGGTCCTCTTTGGTGGTATCCTGCTCTGATTCTAGGAGGTCTATTTTTCCCCTCAGCTCGTCAGTTAAAGCCTCGACCTCGTCCATCTCGGACCTAAGTTGGTCAATCAAGGTTATTTTCTCTTGGACCTGCGAGGTTGTTACATTAGCATTTGCATTTAAACTCTCGCTATCGATCTCGAGCACTTTTACCTTTTCAACCAGAAGGTTGTGGTCCAATTTTGCTTTCGAAGCCTCCTTTGGGCTTTCTCCAGTTCGTCTTGAAGGGCAGATCGATCGGCCATGTCCCTAAGGACTTCATACTTCTGCTCACAAATAACTTTTGGCATCTTTGTTTGTCGGACCTGCTCCTTGAACTCGAGGTTACTCGCCTCCATCCTAGACTGGTGAAAACTTTCATGGTGAAGCACCGAGGCCTGAAATATAAAAGGAAAAAATTTAGGAGATCGTTGAGGCAACACGAATTCATTAAGATGAAAGAGTAAGAATATATACTCGATTCAACGCCTGATGAGCCTCGTATAAGAGACCTGGCCCATCTACCTTGCTTATTTTCGCTTAGTCTTCCTTAGTTACCAAGGAACGAAGATAGTTAGCCACGACGACTAGCCTGGAAATCATATTCTGGTATCGGTTGACACCGTGAACATGACCGTCTTCTTTCACTCAAGGTCTACGCTCGGGGTCGGTAACTGCTTCTCGAGCTTTGAATCGGCCCACATTCTCCCTGTTTCACGACCCTTCTTGGGATCTTCAGGTAAACGAAGCCAGAGTAATCCTCTAGCATGCTGACATCCACTCCCTCGAAAAAGGAGTTGAGGGCATCACCCATAGCTCGGATACGTCGGTTGATTTCTCCTTGGCAGCCCGAGCTTCATTTAGAGAGGCCTCCAGTTGAGACAGTGATTCTTGAATGTGTATGAATATGTAATCTTCGGGAGCAGCTTCTCTCGAAATCAAAGGGCCTCCTGTGAAGCAATTGCTGCTTGTTCTTGTTCGATCCCCCCAACTAAGGTGGACTCAGCCTTTCGAGCATCCCCTCTAGGGCCACCAACTCCAAATCGTCTTCGATCAGATCATGAGTGACGAACTCCATGTCGTCATCATCCTCGGAGAAGTCCTTGAGCCGGTGAAGAGACTCAGAATTTAGGAACCGAGCACCAGAATCCTTTTTGATGCTCTTTCTGACTATGAGTGCGATCATTTTCCTTTTCTTAGCCTCGGCAGGAGCGTCCGAGGAGTCAGGAGACCTTTTCTTCTTCTTCATTTTCTCCTCATTTGCAGAAGTTTCAGTAGTAGGCTATAGTGAAGCAGAGGGCTTTGTAGACGGGGTCGAGGCCACTGCCTTAGTGGTTTCCTGACGTGTAGTAGTCTTGGGCAAACTTGTGGAAGGTTAAGACTTAGTCATAACAATGACAAACAAAAATGACCCTGAGGGAGATTCAACCCAAAAAGAGTGGCACTCACCATGAGAAGGAGCCTCCCACTTGCCTTTGGAAAGCTTGCGCCACTCACGCTCGAGATAGCTAAGTTGCTTGCATATGCCCTCGACCCACTCCCTAAAATGAGGGACCGCGTTGGGGACTCGGGCGACAGCTTCATGTCAAATGAGACAAGTAATGAGAAAGAGGAGTAGATTCAAAAAAGTACTTTGATAACTTAAGAGGAAGTAAACTTAGGCTTTGAGTTCCACTTCTAGGGGAACAGAAGGAACTCGAAAGGAATGCGGTCCATGGTCTTTATCCGAACAAACCTTCCATGCCAGCCTCGGTCCCTGTCCTCTTATATGCAGGAGAAGGGAGCTCTCTTTGCCTGACGGGCGAGCTCAATTAACCCCCCCCCCCCCTCCCCGGAAGATTTGGGGGTTGTAAACTCGGAGCTGACGGTAACCGTGAACTAAGGCTCCTCCATGTTGTTTGCTAAGTGACGGAGAAGGGTCACGATCCTCCAAAAAGATAGGTGAATCTACCCCACGAAGATTTTGTACCTCTATAGAACTTGAGAATCACCGTATGTACCGGACCGAACGTGAACGGATATGTATAAATGCTTAAATATCCTTCCACATGTGTCGTGATGTTTTCATTGAGACTGGGAACCACTATGTCTTTGCCTTCCCATTTGTAGTCCTCTCAGACCGCTTGGAGCACCCTCCGGGGATGAATTCTGTAAGGGGAGGTCCCGAGGCTACTACCAGAAGTGTTGCCTCGGTGCCTCTGGCCGAGGAAGAAGTCGAAGGTGCAGTTTTTGAGGTACCGATTTCGAAGTCTTAGTGATCTCAATCTAAAAATATGAAGGTTTGGTATGAAGTTTTGAAGATTTGATATGAATGTTTGAAGGTAAAGCATGAAGGTTTGAAGACAAGAGATGAAGATATGAAGATGTGAAGAACAACTTACGAAGATTGAAGGATTGATGAACAGATGGAAAACTCGAGGGTAACTCAAGAAGGTTTGAAATCAGAAAGTAAAAAAGTGAAAAAAGGAAATCAAGGCTTTTATAGGGAAGGAATAACAAATTCATGATGTTTCACATTCGGTAATTGCCGAGGATGATCAATCAGCGGCTGACACGGGTCAAAAATTTGAACGACGTGACTAATGGGACATTTTGGCTCGTCAACTTGCTTATGGTGTACGAAGGAATGAACCGGGGTTAATTAGTCACTTCTTATTGTTCCTATATATCTACTCTCCAAGAAGTGAGGGGAATATCTGTGTATGGGTAAAATTGGGGATAAAATTACCCCCAATTTCCCGATGAAGACACAAGGAACAACGTGATTCGTTGTTGGCTCGGGTAAAATCAAGGATGCAGGTAGATCGTGAGTGTTATGTTACTTTTAAAATATAAGAGAATTTAAGACGTTAATTATATTTTTTGAAAACCACATTTTCGTATCACAATTATACGTGAGTGTAATTGATACAACTTCATTGCATTTTTGAGGAATGAAATCTTCTATATATGGAAAGCAACTGTAACTAATTCCTACTAGACCATATCTACACACATGTAAAATTCTTTGGAGTTTCTCTCTCTACAATGTTACTCTCGCCTCTCTCTAAATTCATCCACTGCCTTCCAACCTTGCTACGCATAAACCTTCATCCAACATTAGTTTTCCTCAGCATCTGATATTTTCACCCGCAAACCACCAATAGACCCACCAAATATAACAACTATGAAAATTGACAAACCAAGCTTCACATCACCATCTAAATCCTTCCTACAAACTCTCACTTCAAGCTCAACCCCATCTCTCCCTAGCAACATCCTAGCTACTAAATCAATAGATACTTTAGTCGATTTATCTGCCGAAATCTCCCCTGATGATGATCTAGACAATTTCATACCTCTGACCGCTGAAGACAAAGCAAGGATATACACCCCTTGGCAACATTCAATCATCATTAAGGTTTTTGGAAAAACAGTTGGCCACCAACTACTTAAAACAAAACTTACTCACTTATGGAACCCCACAGAAGAAATTCATCTAATTGACTTGGGGTCCAATTTCTTCCTTATCAAATTCCAATATAAAAATAATATGTGCAAGGCTCTACATGAGGGACCATGGTTCATACTCAACCACTTCTTATCTGCTCATTGTTGGGAACCAAAATTCATTGCCTCAGCAGCCTAGTTAACCTATGTTGCTTTATGGGTGAGACTACCAGAACTTCCAACGGAGTTCTAAAATTTTGAAACTTTGAAAAAAGTGGGCAACAAGATTGGACAAATTCTAAAAGTTGATACTTGCATCACCACTACTACACGAGGCAAGTATGCACGAATTTGCATAGAGGTACCGTTAGAAAAGTCTCTCAAAACACATATTCATATTGGCTCACACAAGCAGGTACTACTCTATGAAAGTCTTAATTTGCTTTGTACCAAATGTGGCCTATTTGGCCATGCAAGTTGGAACTGCTCGTTCTCCCCTACACCACCCCTCAATTCCTTGCCACCCAACCATGTTACCACACAAACTTCCACCCCCTCAACCACTACTCTTGACTCTGAATGGGAAACCGTCATCTTCCCTAAAAACCTACTCCCACTAACTTTGGGAGAAACCAACCACGAAAAATTCCACCACATGCTTACAATCCACACGCAATGGCACAACCACAACAACAGAGGAAAGGAAAGTCAGTGGCCGCCTCTGAGCCACAGGTAAGTCCAGGTAAGCTCACTAACCCTAGTTCTCTTCATGCATGGCTCAATACAACCAACAACACCCTGACCATAAATAACCCCTTTGACACGTTAGACAAAATGGACCTTATGGAACTACCCAATAATCTTTCCCCTTCTGGGCCATCTACTTCCTCTTCTAATGGACCTCATAGTCCACACCTGCCTAATAACAACTTCTCCAGCTAAGGCCACCCAACCCACTAACGACCATCCTACATTACACAATACCTCTACTATAGACACTCCCACATCGAGACCAAGCCCTACTAACATGTCCATCGAGCCTAGTCCATCGGTTACCCAAAATAATAATACAACTCCCTTAATCACTAATGACTTAAGCACGACCCACCACCTATCACCCATATCACCTATAGCTTGTACAGCTGGCACAAATAACACTTCAAGGAACCCTCCAAATGACACATCACTTTATCCCACTGACAAAATATACAAAAAATATATATACTTGCACACTTAGGCACCGTCTTTTTGCATGCCGACCCTCAAACGCCAATCATCGACCTTCCTTCTCCCACTACACGCAATAACACTGCCCCTTCAATGGCAGCTCATGATTTTCCACCATGTGAACCACAATCATCCATGGCTAACCCTATGCCTACTATACTACTAGACAGACCCTCCATAACCCTTCATACTAACTCCACCACCACTCCCATAACCACTTGCCAACTTCTACCCATTGATAATATAACCCAGTACACTTTTCCTACTAAATATGCAACGCCCTTGGCTCACAAACCCCACAACGATCAACCAAACCAACAACCAACTCTTCCACTTTCCACGATTGATCATGAACGGCCCTCCTCACCCCAAACCCACAACACCTCTAATTTACACCTCCCAAACACCACCGTTGGAATACCCCATCCAGTCCTGGTTGGAAATGGGACTACAAGGCTATGCCCTAATATTCACCTTGGAACTCAACAACCAGGAACTTATCCTGCTAGTCAAAAATCCAACGCACTTAGCGGATATAGTCACAGAGGGCATGAGATTGGGGATGGAGTTAGTTGCCGAGAACCACTGGCCAAACATCCATACACCACTGATGGTGGATCACACAATTCCATCATCGTCCCATAATTCACCTTGGGTCACACGGGCTTGATATATGCCCCGTGGTTCCAGCACATGACCTCCTTCCCATCACCAAACACACACATGTCTCCATCCATCCCTCTATCACAAATAATGATTCCACCTAACACCACCTCCATCGCCCAACACACTAGGAGAACAAACAAGGCTAGAATTAGCACAAATAATGGAGGAAACGAGGGAAACCAGGATGGAGTTTATATGGTAAAGGGGTTGTATCTATATAGCGTCAAGGAGCAGTACGCAAAAAATTTCATACTCAAATGCCCACCAGAACTCCTAACATGCAGTATCAATCTCAGAACATATCCAAATTGATAGGAAGGAAAATATTCCGTGGTAATAATTCCCACCCTGAGGCAGATGACTTCAACTCCACCTCCACTAGGAGTGTAGAGTGACTATGCTGACCTAGATGCTCCTATCAACCCACAACCTATTATGAATCTAATAGTTTGGAATTGTAGAGGTTCTAACAACGGGGAATTTAGAAGGCAATTTAGGTCTCTATTGGATAACTATAGGCCAGTACTGGTAGTTCTCGTAGAAACCCGTATGCAAGACCACACGGTCTTAAAAAATGACTTTAACTTCTCTCATATGGCACAAGTGGAAGCCCAAGGTATGTCTGGTGGTATGGCCTTACTATGGCATGCAAAACTTGTTACAGTAGAAGATGTTACTATGACAACCCTGGAAGTGCATTGCATGGTCCAGGTATGGCCAAATCCCTCTAAGTGGTTATTTTCTTCAATTGATGCTAATAACTCAACTGTAGCACGAAGCCACCTTTGGGAAAATTTAAAAAGAATGCATGACTCTTATACATGCCTTGGTTAGTAGGGGGTTAATGAAGTCACTAGGGCCAATGAAAATTTTGGGGGTAACCCTATAAATAACTTTAGAGTTGATGCATTCGTAAACTGTCTTAATTATTGTAACCTATTAGACTTAGGGTTTAAGGGAAGCCGGTTCACTTGGACTAATAAAAGACGATTAGGTAACACTATATTGGAAAAACTAGATAGATTACTAGCTAATTATGATTGGTTTAATCTATTCCCTGAGGCACTAGTTCAACACCTACCGCGCACTTAATCTGACCATTGCCCGTTACTAGTACTACTACATCCTCAAAACATGCCTTGGAATCACATATTTCGTTTTGAAAAAATGTGGACAACCCACCCTACTTTTCTATCTGTTGTCCAACAATCATGGCACAATGCCATCTTCAGTATGGAAGCAACCTCTAATTTTCATCATAATGTTTTACACTGGAATAAGGAAACCTTTGGAAATATCTTTAAAAAAAATGCACTTTGTTATCTAGAATTAAGGGGATACAAAATTCAATTCACTACCCCACGAGCACTTTTCTACAAAACCTTGAGATTGCTCTTAACCATGAATTTAGTTCCATCCTTAAGCAAGAGGAGGATTTTTGGAAACTAAAATCAAGAATTAGCTGGTTAAATGAAGGGGACTCTAACACTAAATTTTTCCATATGTCTACCCTTCAAAGGCATAGGCGTAATCATATCAACGCTTTAAAAGATAATGTAGGGAACTGGATCCTTGATCCCAATCAAATACAACAAGAAATAAACAATTACTACAACAATTTGTATACCACTCAACATCAGCTTACTATTAGGAAAATATTTTAATCAACATTGACAAACGCCTTAACAACTACTGACCAAAACGATCTAAATCAACCTCTATCCTTGTTCGAAATAAAACAAGCATTATTCTCCTTTCAAACCTACAAGTCTCCAGGCCCTGATGGACTACATCCGTATTTTTTCCAAAAATTCTTGAAGAATGTCAGCCACTCAGTCACCACATGTTGTCACCATGCTTTCACCTACGACCAAATTCCTGAAGAACTCAACATGACATACTTGTGCCTCATCCCTAAAGTCAAAAATCCAACATCATTAATCAATATCGCCCTATTAGTCTCTGCAATACTATCTACAAATTAATTACTAAAATTATTGTAAATCGTCTAAAGCCATACCTCAGTAAAATCATAGGACCCACTCAGTCAAGTTTCCAACAAGGGAAAAAAGCATCTGACAATGCCAAAATCGTACAAGAAGTCCTTACACATCTGAGAAAAAAGAAATCGAGTAAAACAGAACATATGCTTCTAAAATTAGACCTGAAAAGGCTTTTGATAAGCTTGAATGGCCCTTCATCAAGGACACACTACATTACTTCAATTTACCGAATAAACTAACATCCCTTATCATGTCTTGCATTATGACCTCGTCGATATCAATCCTAATTAATGGCTCAAAACCCCAATATTTTAAACCATCGAGGGGCATTAGACAAGGAGACTCATTATCACCTTACATTTTTATTATGTGTTTGGAACGATTATCACGGAATATCTTCAACTCCGTAGATTACCTGCTATGTAAACCAATCCAAATTTCCACCAATGGACCACAACTATCCCATCTTTTCTTTGAAGATGACATCATTCTAATGTCCAAAGTAAATCCAAAAAGCCACAACACTAGCATTGACTCTATTAATAATTTTACCAATCTATCAGGACAAACTATAAACTTCGAAAAATCAAAAAATTTCTTCTCTAGCAATTGCACAACTCAAGCTAAAAACAATGTTCTGATTTGTTTTCGCATGAGGGAAGGACACCACTTTGGAAAATACTTGGACTTTCCAATGTTTCAGAAGCAGGCCACTAAGGCAGACTTCTAATTTCTTTTAGATAATTTTAAAACTAAACTTGTCAGGTGGAAAATTAGGTTTCTATCCCTTCCTAATCGACTAACTCTCATTAATTCAACCCTTTATACATTACCTAACCATGTCATGCAATACATCTCAATTCCAAAAAATATAACCAACAAAATGGAATAATACATGCATCATTGTAACGACCCGGCCGGTCGTTCCGTGAGATTTACCCCATTTCCCCTATTTCTGCATTTTTTATGTATCGCTATCTTATTTTTGATGTGTTGGGTCAGTTGGTTTGGGTCCGGATTGGTTTTAATGAGAGTTTAGGCATTTAGCCTTTTAAAGTAGCCTAATAGTTGAGAAAGTCAACTGAGAGTTGACTTATTAGTAAATGACCTCGGAATGCGTATTTTATGGCTTGAATAGCTTCATTAAGTGATTTGGGACTTAGGAGGGTGTTCGGAATATTTTTGTGATGTCCGGTGTAAAATTAGGCTTGAATCGACGAAGTTAGTTTTTGGCGATTTACGGTCGCCAGTGGAAATTAGGCTATCGAGGTCGGAATGGAATTACGGGAGTTGTAACAGGTCCTAATGTCATTTTGGATATGTATGCAAAATTTCAGATTAATCAGAGGTGTTTTGGTTGGTTTCGGCGTAGTTGGCGAATTTTTGAAGTTTCAAAGTTCTTAGGCTTGAATTTGATGTGAATTTGGTATTTTAGTGGTTTTTTTGGTGTTCCGAAGGCTTGACTAAGTTTGAATGATTTTATGGGATAGGTTGGCATGTTTGGTTGGGGCCCAGAGGGGCTCGGGATTGATTCAGATGGTTGACGGGAAGTTGGAAAGGATTTTTGGAAACTTTCTGCTGTGCTACTGCTGGTGTTTTCGCACCTGCGAAAGTGGAGTCGCACGTGAGATCACGCAGGTGCATAAGGGGCAGTCGCAGGCGCGAGAATTGGCTGGGCATGGAGAGGTTCGTAGGTACGAGGGGATTGTCGCACCTGTGATATCGCTGGTGCGGAAAATGCATCGCACTTGCGATGCCGTAGGTGCGGAGAAATGGTCGCAGGTGTGATTTTGTCCGTTAAGTTAGTTTTCGCAGGTGCGCACCTGGGACCACAGGTGCGGGTCCGCAGATGCGGCCAATTTTCCGCAGGTGCGAAAATGTCTTGGCAGAATAGTATAAAAGGACCCCCTCCGCGAAATTTATTTAATTTTCATCAAATTGCATGCGGGGGAGTCCGTTGAAGAGGGTTTTGAGAGGAGATTTTCAGATTCTTCAACTAAGGTGAGTTCTTTGATTTTTTAATCCCGTTCCTATGCTATTTTATTGAGATTAGGCTTGAAAATTTAAGGTTTTGGGTAAGAAAAGTTGGAAAAATGGAAGGAAAGGAATTGGAATTTCTTTTGAGATTTAAATGGCAATTGTGGCCCGAATTAAGTGTTCTTGGTATGTTCAGAATCGTGAGAGGACGAGGGTTCTAATGATGTAAAAAATTTCGGATTCCGAGACGTGGGCCTGGGCTCGGGTTTGGCCGAATTTCGAGATTTTGTTTAAATTTGATGATTTTCGATTGGGTTGTGCTCCATGAGTATATTTTAATGATGTTGAACTGATTTTGGCTAGATTCGATGCAATCGGGAGCCAATTTGAGGGGCAAGTGCATTGCGGACTAGTGTCGCGGCCTGATAGAGGTAAGTAATGGTCTTAAATTTTATCCTGAGGGTATGGAACCCCGGACTACATACTTTCTCAACTAAATTTGGAATGGCGCACATGTCGGATGACGAATATGTGGTGCGTACTAATTTTTGGATTGAACTAGGTCCTCTCTGCGGCAACTAATAAGTTGTGTATTTACTTAAAAACTTGTGTTAAATTATGTTTCAGAGATTTGTGAAATATTTGGGCTATAAGCCGTGTTTGAGGCCTCGTGCCGATTTGTTTACACCCTTTGAGGGTGTTTTACTGTTGTTTTCCTCACTACCTGTTGATGGTTTTACTCAGCATTATTATGCACACTGTTTTATTTGAAACTCAGCCTGATTTACATTACATGAGCATTAAACTGATGTTTTCGAGTCGAGTACCCCGTTCTATTACTTTGTCCGAGGGGCTTTTCGAGTGGTTCTACCGAGTGTGGTCGAGGGCCAAGAGTGATGGTAAGGAGGCTTTCAGGCCTTATGTTGATATTAGCGTTTGGGCTGAAGGAGCCCCTCCGGAGTCTGTACACCCCCCCCCCCCCCNTTTTATGAAGTTGATTTCGAAGGCATGATGTTTTCGTATATTTATGTATACTATTGGAAAGTAAGGCTGTGTATATTGTGACTTGTTGTGACATTGATTTTTATGTGATTTCATGCCACTTAGACTTGATTTATCTCCATTACTACTGAGTTGGCGTACCCGCATTACTCCATGCACCTCTGTGTGCAGATTCAAGAGCAGAGATAGAGTGTTAGCTTATATATATACCGCAGCGAAGCCGGATCATGGGGACATAGAGGTAGCTGCTCAGCGTTCGCAGCATCTCTGATTTCCCTTCCTATTGTATTTAGTTTTGATTCGGAGTTTTGTATCTTAATACTTTATTTTGACTTATTCCATTAGATGCTCATGACATGTTGGCTCCGAGTTTTGGGGATGGTTGTATTGTATATAAAAATTTGATTTATTGTTAAGTAAATCTCGGTATATTGTTATGAAATGCTTGAAACTTAAACGAGATTTTCAAAAGAAAAATGTGAACACGCGGTAGTCGGCTAGCCTAGTTCCATGATAGGTGTCATCACGGCCGGTTAGGATTTGGGGTCGTGACAGTAATTTTCTTTGGGGTACTACAAATCAAAAAAGGAAATTACACATGCTTAGCTGGAAGAAAGTCACAACCCCTAAGACGATGGGAGGGCTTGGTATTCAGAGGCTCCAACTAAAAAATAATGCCCTCTTAGCAGAACTAGCATTGCGCCTAATCCATTCCACAAATCAACTTTGTGCCACCACCTGCATCCACAAATACAAACACACACGAACATGGAGCAGTTACTCAGCTACATGGCAAAATATCCTCCTAGGATGGCATAATTGTCAGCTTAGCATCCAATGGCAACCAGGGTCCAACTCAAATCTTAATTTCTGGAATAATGCTTGGCTAGCACCAAATACTCCTATTCGATCTCTAATACATGGGCCAATTCCAGTTAACCACATCCACAGGACTATTAATTCCTATAGGACCCGCAATGAATGGAACTGGAATGACATACATTTCCACCTCCCTACTGACATCAAAAAATCAATCAACACCATCACCATTCCTGTTTATGCACATAAATTGGACTCCATCTACTGGGCACTATCAAACAATGGTAAATTTACAATCCAAACGATGTACTGCAAATTACTACACAAAGATCTTCCTAATCATGGCAGTCTAACACCTTATACTTGGATTTGAAAATTACTTGTTCCACCAAAATTGAAAACCTTCATATGGCTCATCATCCACCAAAGAATACCCACAAAACAATACCTTCACAACATTAGCATTACGGTGGACGACCACTGCCATAACTATCACAGTAATCCAGAACTCATCAATCACCTTTTCTTACACTGCTCCTCAATAACACATATTTGGCAGCATTTAAGAATGCAATGGTTTACCACAAACATCAACCCCTCCTCCCCACCATCGCATTGGTTAAGGAAACTAATGCATATTAACATGCAAATCATTCCCCACAATATGAACCACAAAATCTTTCTCACCAAAAACCTATAAGGCAGGTATAGGGGGCTGATACGTGACGATCAAGGGAACTGGATAATAGGCTTCGCAGGAAATTTGGATACGTCAAACATAATCAATACCGAACTTAAGGCTCTATTTTAGGGACTGTAATTGGCACACACGCTCAACTTGGTTCCACTGGAAATTAACATTGACGCATATGAGGCAATAACACTGCTACAACAGAATAACCTAGCATATACTAATATAATTGCTGAATGCAGGCACCTCCTGGATCAAATGACTAGTGTGACACTTGCATACACCTACAGGGAGGGAAACGTGGTGGCTGATTGCGTAGCAAAGGCAGGATGCAACATGCTCGATGGAACAACTTGTACTATTTTTGAAAAGCCACCAGATTTTGTACATCACTTTTTGGAAATGGATCAGGCAGGAACAGTTCGGTATAGAAGATCTACCTATAACCCATTGACACACGTGCAATTGGAACAACAAGCTTTGGATCAAATGCAAGACGAGACAAGCACACAGGCTATCAATGGGCATGCAGCTACTGTCCATGTATTTTGTAGGAATGCTTGTAACTCTATAAACATAACTAACTCAACAATAGATGCCCAGGCATCCACCTCTCTGTAGTTCTTATATTTTGTTTTAAATGCCATATTATCTTTATTACCAAAAAAGAGTAAAATTCTTTGTAATACGTTATAATATTTGAAAAGTAAGTCAACTTATAAGTGAAGCAAAGTTGTAATTTTGTACTTTATTTTTAGTCTTCAAAACTCAATTTCATTTGATTCTAACATCATTCAAATATTCTTCCAAAACTCAAACAAGAAAAGGAACCTCGAAATCAATTCTCATAAATCCAAATGAAAACAACAACTTCCACTGCAAACGCCATTGAATGACTGAAACTGTAGAAAAAAACTCAAGTTTCGGTTTTCCTGGAGAGCAGACTTATCGCCATTGATGATCCGGAACATTGGGAAAAAATCCATCGATAAACTTCCTAAATCTCTTTTTATAGTCGTTGGGGCTCAGAAGTGAGGAATTGAACCAATTGACAAGTTTTACATCCCATGTATACTGTCTTAGATAGTCGATGATACCACAAACAACTTCATTGCCCTCACTATCCATTCCCACTAATAGAGAATAGTCCATCACATTGAGTGACTGCAATTCACCAAATTAATACCAGTTTAATTAGAAGCTGAGCCATATATAAAATTCATGTGCAAAAATGACATGTGCAAACTTACATTGAGGAAACTAGTGTCATTCCATACAGCTCTTTGGAAATTCCTCTTTGACCTCGTACCAACATATATGGGATAATTATTCATGTCATTCACAAAGTTTTGGTCCTCAAAAATTCCTCCTGCACCGTCGTTTGCTGAACTATATCGACCATGCAACATACCTTTCAGTTCATATTGTCGAGTAATATTTTTTCCAAAACAAAGGTTCTCCATCACCACGACATCATGCGTTTTCTCTTTCCCACCTGATCTTATTATGACCTGCAAAACATAAATATTGAGAGAAAAGTTTAATACTTTGCTGCCAAGTCTGTGCTATAACCAGAAAATTAAGTTGACCTGATAAATGCCAAGAATTTTTGCAAGGCAGGTTTGAGTTCCATGATCTATGCACTGATCCATGTAAGCAAAATAAATAGGAGCAAACTTCAAGAATGATTCAAATTCATTCCTCTTAATTTCCTTTATGATGAACCGATCATCAAGAGTTTTGGCGAAAAAAGAATTAGTTTTCCGACCTTTTGGATACCAGCTCCTACACCTACTTAAGGAAGCAATAAAATCAACTTCAGATGAGCAACAACGATCTCGCAAATGAAGAAATGGGCGGGCATAGGGACAGATCACAGAGTATTTGTTCGTTCTAAGCAAACTCGATGACCATGATTCATCTTCAAGATCATTACTCACGACGGGCAAATCCATCAGTAAGGCCAAAGCACAAGCAATTATGCTAGAAAATTCATCTTCATAATCAGACACGATATACTTATCACTTCCAAGGGGAATATAGAGCTTTCCAACTTCATCAGTAGTAAGTCCACAAGCTAAAGTTTCTGCACCATAGGTTGCGACAGAGTCTAATCTTGTCTGAAGATTCTTCATGTATTCACGTCGAATTACAGGGAAAGGAGTCCACCACCCTTTGTTATGCTCTATGTTGGATAATATTGCTAAGAGGGATCTACTCCTTTGAGGATTAAAATAACTGGCACCTGTAACATTAGCATCTACTATAGCGGCCAGTGCATCCTGCTTATAGTCAGATGACATCAGGGAATGAAGACGTCGATCCCACACGCACAACTCAAGCTGAAGCTCCAGCTGTATTCTGTTCAAGCTCAGAGCTTTACACACAGACTCCTGTTTCTCTGTGTTTTTAATATCAATCTGAAAATTAGAAAAGGCAAAAGATTATATTTAGATGGCGCATACACATCACTATATTTGATATATTCTCATCTTCACCAGTAAATCAACAACTAAACTAATCTTGGTTCATGCATCTGTATACATTTGATATGTTAACATTATGCTAGGGAACATCGCGTGAACACCTTGTGATTGAGGAATAACATACATGGAATACAAAAATGAGGAAAGGAGATGGAAAAACGATGAACGAATCACCACAAGATTGATTAGATATTTAGATTAAGTGCTAGAAGAACAAGTAATCCTAAAATGAGAGCCCAGAAAGGAACTAACCTCAAATTGAGATCTCTCTTCCTTCAGCATTTTCTCAACTTCAGAAAATTCTAAATTTAACCCTTGAATATTTATAGCTGTTCCATTAAAACGGGACTCTAGTGCCTTTAAAGCTTTCTCTACATCGAGAAACTTCATAATCCCTTTCGTGTAAACCTACTTATGGAAAGAAAATTTCGGTCATCATAAAATTGCAATATATCATGTAATTTCCGCAGTAAACCAAAAACTAAAAGCATTAGTATGTAAAAAGAGTATACAGCTTCATAAAAGTACATACATCCTCAAAATCCTTCCCACAAAACTCTCCTTTGGTCGAA
Source organism: Nicotiana paniculata (assembly GCA_005239505.1). Classification (NCBI taxonomy): domain Eukaryota; kingdom Viridiplantae; phylum Streptophyta; class Magnoliopsida; order Solanales; family Solanaceae; genus Nicotiana; species Nicotiana paniculata. The sequence continues at coordinate 20,565 of ML310729.1, forward strand.
CTGCTAAACTCCAAAATCGGAGGAGGAAGAGACATGGAATAAATAATAAAAGTTGAGTACTTGAACACTGCAACCATTGACCCCAATCTGCACATTAAGAGAATGACATGAAATTCTTTAAAAACAAAATGATGAAATATGATCAAGGCTCAACACTGAACCGCAATGCATCTATTCAAATGATTGCCGGAGTTGAAAAAGAAAAGCTGCAAAACAAATTACTATAACCGTCAGAGATGTAATACAACAACAGCAGCAGCAACAACAACAACAACCCAGTATAATTCCACAAATGAGGTTTGGGGAGGGTAGTGTGTACGCAGACCTTACCCCTACTCTAGGAGGTAGAGAGGTTGTATCCGGTAGACCCTCAGCTCAAGAAGATGAAAAGAAACAATAGAACAGTAACAACAACAAAGACCAGAAAGAAAGTACCAGCAATCTAAGAACCAGAAAAATAGATGGGAAAAGCAATAGAAATAACCAGTAACAATGGCAAGACACGATCAGATTAGCCCCACACCGTCGGAGATGTAATTATGCCTAAATCCCAAAATGGTTATATCTGTATCTATTTTAGGCTCATTTCGTCCCAATACATTAAAAATTACATTTCAAGGCAGTTTAGGAGAAAAAATAGAGATTCTCTAGATTTCACAATTAATCCTATACGGGCATACAAGTCTCTACAAGAATAAAAAGACTCCTGGTAAACATAGAATCTGATATGATTATAATATCAACAACTAATCCGTGATCCCTGCTAGTTGATGTTGATTATACTGCTATGACACTCCTTGATTTCAACCATCTAATCTTAATTTAATTTCCAGTGTTGAACCAAAATACGTAAAATAATAAACTTATAAGATGGATACCACAACTTTGATCATACCCGAAGAAATAGATGAAATCGCTGTTGAAGGAGTGACTGCAGTCAGGCAGTTTACTAATCAAAGAGGAATCACAGAAACTGAGCTGCAAAAATCTTCCAAATGAAAATTCAAGGGAGCCACTGGACAGTAAAACTCTTTTTGTATTTTTTGAGCCTCCATTACAACGACTCCACATCCAAAGTTTTCCTTCCTTTTCACCTGAGAGAGCCTTGTTTAATGGAAGAGAATGAACTTTAATAGTGAGTAGCTTCTCATGATTTGCATAACGGAAAATGTGAACTTTTGGGGATTCACCACACGTCTCACATTGGTTCCTCTGCAACAACAAAGCTTATATGTCAACAACCTAAAAATAAATGACACTATGTACAGAAAACAATGAACGGAAGTTCTTAAAGGCAGCCACGTGCACGAAGTATCACGCGTTTACGCAGGGTCCGGGGAATGGCCGCACCCTAACAGGGTATGATGTAGGCAGACTACCCTGATACAAGCATTCCACGACTCGAACCCATGACTTATAGGTCACACGGAAACAACTTCAAATATCGCACATTAAATAGATCCGGGGAACGGATGTTCCTACATAGTAATTAGCAACCATCATTGTCCAGGGAACGGATGTTCCTACATACATAGTTCCTACAAATATCGCATTCTGCTAAATGAGCAACCAGCATTCTAGGAAACATTGTCAGAGTGCAAACACAGTGACACAAAGAAAGAGTTTGTAATGGAGACAACTGATTTCTACGCACCTGATTTAGCAGATTATCTCGCAAAAACTTTCCGAGGGGAATATCATAATCTTGATAGAACGTGATTCTAAGAAGATGACTGTGCACACAATTAGTGCCTCTTTCAGCATTCCATCTTGACATCATTACCAAAGTACTTTCCCAATCTAACAATGATGTCATGGCGTCGTTATTATGTTCTTCGTCTTCAGGATTTTCCAGAGACTCTTCTGCACTCGGTAATGGACAATGTAGTTGTTCCTTTTCAGGTGTCTTCTCTTTGTCAGAAACTTGAACGTTATTTTGACCGTGATCTTCTGAATTTTTTGGCTTAAACAACAGATATTCACCTTCTTCCTCTAAGTTATGCCTTATTATCATCGCTTTTTGATCTAGAAGGAAAGACGTCTCAAGGATTAAATTATATGCCATGGTTACAGCATGCCGGACGACAAATTTAACTTTCTTCAACTCATTGCTGTTAGTTCCCATTAACAAAATCTGCCAAAGAGAATTGGTTTGCATTTACAAGTGCAAAAAAGCAGTTATGAATTTTGTATCAGCAAAAATAAAACAGACAAGCTGCAAATATACTCACTGTACTTCCACGACGAATAGAACAGCCCCTGATAAACATAAGTGTTTTGCTAGACCTTTTCACGCTATCACCAGAAGAGTCATGTTCTTCTAGGAATTTCTCAAAATGAAAGGAATCGCACTGCCTGAGGTCAACCAATGTTTCAGAGGATATGATTGATGAACCTGTGCATTGAGCAACTCTCTCCAGTCGATGTGGCTTGATATCAACGACTAATGTCAATCCTTTGCTAAGAGCATACTCTTGTAAGTCACGAGAGACAGACTCCTCCACTAACACAACATTTGGTTCGTAGCTTTCTATCATGTCAATGATAGACTTCACTTTATCGTTCTCCTGTTAATATGTAAGAACAGTAATCACAAACATATGAATATGCTCATCTTTTTTTATTTGATACATACAACGGTATTTCTAGCTTACCTGTCGAATTGACTCAAATACTGACAATTCATTTGAAGAGAGACCAAGCTCACCCTGGATCAGCAGCAATCTAGGCTTATCATACTTTGTAGGCATGTGTTTGTGAACAGCATGTTTATTGAAGACCAAACCTCGAATAAATTGACTACAAAACAGAAAAAAAAACTATGATTTAGCCAAGAGAACTAAGGGCTCCCTCTGTCAAAAATTCGTAGCAATGGTGTGAACAGGCACAAACAAGGCGATAAAGGTAGATATTGAAATTAGGTAGGAGCAGTATTTAAATGAGAAGTGAAACCTTTTGGCAAGGTTGAGGTTATATAAAAGTAAAAGATGATATCCTGTAACTTTTAAAGAAGTATACCAGTCAATCGATACGCCTCCAATCTCAAACTAGTTGATGCATCTATATATATTTTGCATCCTCTCTTCTCTATTCAAACCCAACTTAAAGTCGTATAATATTCAAAATTAATATAGAGAAGGAAAAAAGTTTCCATTCAAAAGAGAAGACACCTTTTGGAAGTTCACAAAGAAAAAGAATACTGTCTTATTAGATGGGAGTAAGCATGACAAATGAAATCAAATTTTAACTGTCTAAACATTAAGCGAATGAGGAACGACGAACACAAATAAAGATAAGAAAAATCGGTTGCTGTTTAATACCTTTGGCTGCGAGAACCGGTTGCAATACATTTTATCTTCAAATATTGATTAGGATCCATAGCATTTCCTTCAGCTGCAATAGGCATAAAAAATGAAGCAGCCTCCAAGGACAAGGAAATTACTATGTCAATCCAATTGTCACCCTCTTTCCCTGAAGAGACGACACCAGAAGAATTAAGCAGGTCATCAACAAGGGGCTTAAGCCTCTGGTCCATCATATTCCCTAATAACTTTTGTTTTTCCTCTTTAAACTTGTGGCTTCTATCGTCGTCTTCATAATTAGCCGCATGAAATTCCATATCATCATAGCAATGTTCTGCTTCAGGTGGTAGCCAGAAGCAGGCATCAAGGTCACAACTAGAAGAGGTCCCATTTCCATCTGTTTCCGTTTTGCAAGAAGACATAAATGTATTTCTGCTTCGTAATGATGTAGGACCGAACAAACAAGTTATATTGTCAACCTACACCATAGTAGCAACACATGAATTCTAATCCAGTAATGATTCAAGCTGCTGATTACCCAATCTAGTGAAAAACCGTAAATTACTTGAACAAACAACATTAACCTGCCTTCTTCTCAATCCTTGAATAGGACTAATAAGAACTTATCATCTTCATATCACGCATTACTCACATTAGTCTTGTTAGGTGTACGAACAAAGTTCAACATTCAGATACTCTTAACAGGTGATGCCTTTTGGGAAAAACCATGTCGGTTTGACCTAAAGAGGATAATATCACACTATGTTAAGAGTATTTTTGGGCTGGTTGAGCCAAACAACTGGTATCACAGCCTATGGTTCGGCGGGACAAGTATGGCGATGCCAGAGAGATAGCGTGTGGCTCGGTTTACTTCCCCTTACGAGCTTAGAGACGCAACTCTGACTATGTGGTTGGCACACAGTAAATCTCGAAAAGTGACCCATAGATCATGGTAATGGGCCATGTGCAGCTTAATTCGAGGGGGGAGACACGTGGAACTTAGTTCAAATGGAGATTGTTAGGTGTTGAATAAAGTCTTACATTGGTAGCTGCAGAAAAGATTGGGAAATTGCATATAAGGTGTAGGATATTCTTAGGGGCCGTTTTGGTACAATGGTGAGATAAATAGGGTATTCCGTAGGATTATCTATTCCACCTTCTATATGGGATACCTAATCCCACCATTTTATAGCAAACTTTATCCCCGGATTAGCTAATGTCTTTAACCAAACATGGAATAAATACAATACCAAATTCTATCCCGGGATTATTATCTTTATCCCATGTACCAAACAACCCCTTGTGATTGAGGCCTTTTGAGGAAAATCGTACGGATTTGGTTCAAAGCGGACAATCTCACACCACGTTAAGAGTATCTTTGGGCTAGTTGAGAGTTGAGACCAACAATTCTCGACAAGAAAATTACAAGTTTAAGCATTTGGCATCCAGCAAGTCTGAGTAAACAATGTTAATTAACTAAATGCAGGACCAACACTAACAACAAGTTTGATTCAGATATAACCATAATTGAATGTATAAACAAAGATAAAAAAAGAGTTAATTTCAATAAAACAAACAAGATGCATGCATAAACACAGAAGAATCAATTCTCAAGTATTGTTAAAACAATGATAAAAACCTGATGACTAGAGAGAGAAAACACAAACGTTTACCAAAGTAAGATGAGTCTTCAACCCAAGAGAACACAAATCGTTGAAAGACAAAAAACTTATAATATAATGTGAACAGAATAAGCAGTTTGATATGTTGAGTCATCTATTTTAAATTTTGAATTTAGGAAGAAAAAATCATAGTTTAAGAAATCATGATTTCACACGTCGAAACATGCCATGTGTAGCTTCAAGAATATAAATAAATGAATTAATATAATAATAATTATAAAAAAAAAAAAAAAAAAAAAGACTATACAATTCTATGGAGTTAAGTTACCAGGATGTCTTTCTTATTTCCATTAGTAAAAACAAAAGAAACCGCGTTTCGTGTCATGCTTCTTAAGCAAAAATTAATAACAATAATAATAAATAGGAGTTACTTGATTTACTTACCACCAATACTTTTTGCTTACTCCTTCCGGTTTACAATAACTGATCAATTTATTTTTAACACGCCAATTAAAAAAATACTAAATTTTATATAAAAATACCTACTATAATTAAACATTTAATATAAGGAGTAAAAAAACTTTTTAGGGATATGTACATAGGGGTTATTTTGTAAAAACAAATTGGATTCTTTCTTGATTACATAACTGGACACTTATTTTGTACCAAAATGAAAAAGGAAATTGGTCACTATTATAAACCGGTGGGAGTATTTTGTAATTTATTTGCCGTGATTTTGTTTTTGGTAAATTGAGCTACTTCTGTTGGATATATGAAATGAAAGGGCTATAACACCCCGCAATCGAAGCAAGTCGCAAATAGTAGTATATTTAGTAGGAAAAAAGGTAGTTTTGGAGTTAATTGAAACTAGAACCTTGAAATTTTAAATTGTATTTGAATATACATTTTCTTTGAAAAATATATTATCTTTTATGAGAAAAGTGAAATTTTTACATTAAAAAAAAAAGTAAAACCCGCTTTTTCAAACTTAGAAACTCATCTTCCAAATTTAAAAAACTCCGTCCAATATATAACGATACAAGTTATAAATAAAAGTTTAAAAAAAAAAAATTATGGACAAGTGGGTACGCCTAGAGCTTAAAATTAAGCATGAATCGAAATTATCAATATTATTATAAATTCACAAATATTTGCCTTCTTTTACCCTTGAAAACAAATTTCATATTAGATAGAATTTTAATTTGATTAGTTTTCTTATATTTAGAACTTTCAAAAAATTATAATTTAATTATCTTTCTAAGATTTTAGAACTTTGTGTTATAAAACAATAAAGAACAAGAACAATATTGCACAGAAAGAGAGAGGGAAAATTCTTAATAAATTTTGGGATGATTTACAATGGGGTAAGACCCCTCTATTTATAGGGGGAAAATGACTTAGCCACAAAGTAGAACTCTTTAAAAGATACACATTCACTCTAAATAGAGTTTTATTTATAACACTCCCCCTTGAATATCTATTCAACAAATAATGTGTCTCGTTAAAACCTTAACTAAAATAAAACCCAATGGAAAAAAAATTCTAGAAAAGGGAAAAGAGTACACATGTTTAGAAATGCGTCTTTTGGTTGCCTCGTTTAAAACCTTGCAAAGAGAACCCAGTGGGACAAAACCTTGTAAGGAAAAAAGAGTGCAACGCGCATTAACTCCCCCTGATGAGAGCATCAATTCACATCATTGAGTCATCGCATCCCGATCTTGTACACTACCTTCTTGAAGGTTGACGTTGGTAGAGATTTTGTGAACAAAGCAGCTATATTATCACTTGAACGAACTTGTTGCACATTGATATCACCATTCTTTTGAAGATCATGTGTGAAAAATAACTTTGGTGAAATGTGTTTTGTCCTATCTCCTTTTATGAAGCCTCCCTGCAATTGGGTTATGCATGTTGCATTGTCTTCATACAAAATCGTGGGTAGCTTGTCACACTTCAAATCACATTTGTCTCGAATAAGATGTATTATAGACCTCAACCACACACATTCTCGACTTGCTTCATGAATAGCAACTATCTCTACATGATTAGATGGAGTAGCCACGATCGATTGCTTAGTCGATCGCCAAGATATGACAGTGCCTCCACAGGTAAACACATAACCTGTTTGAGATCGAACCTTGTGTGGATCAGATAAATACCCAGCATCGGTATAACCAACAAGATCGGGACTGCAATTATTGCCATTAAATAAGCCCATATCGGAAGTTCCTCTTAGATACCGTAATATGTGTTTGATTCCATTCCAATGTCTCCTTGTAGGAGCAGAGCTATATCTTGCTAAGACATTGACTGAAAAAGTTATGGCAGGCCTTGTAGTGTTGGCAAGATATATTAATCCACCAATTGCACTAAGATATGGAACTTCAGGACCAAGTAGCTCTTCATTCTCTTCTCAAGGTCGGAATGGATCCTTATTCACATCAAGTGATCGAACAACCATCGGAGTACTTAATAGATGTGCTTCATCCATGTAAAACCGTTTCAGTACCTTTTCTATATAGGTAAATTGATGAACAAAAATTATGTTTGCCAAGTGTTCAATTTGCAAACCAAGACATACTTTTGTCTTTCCGAGTATCTTTCATCTAGAATTCTTTTTTTCAAATAATCAATTGCCTTTTGGAGTTCTATAGGAGTTCCAATAAGGTTTATGTTATCAACATATACGGCAAGTACAACAAATTCTGATGTTGTTTTCTTTGTAAAAACACATGGACAAATGGCATCATTTATATAACCTTCCTTTAATAAATACTCACTAAGACGATTATACCACATACGTCCTGATTGCTTTAGACCATATAAAGATCTTTGCAATTTGATTGAAAACATTTCCCGGGACTTTGAATTATGTGTGTTAGGCATTTTAAATCCCTCGGGAATTTTCATGTATATCTCATTATCAAGTGAGCCATAAAGGTAGGCGGTAACCACATCCATTAAATGCATGTCAAGCTTTTCATGGACAGCAAAACTAATGAGATAACGGAACGTTATAGCATCCATGACGGGTGAATATGTCTCTTCATAATCGACACCAGGCCTTTGTGAAAATCCTTGTGCAACAAGGCGTGCCTTATATCTTTGTACCTCATTTTTCTCATTCCTCTTGCGTACAAAGACCCATTTATAGCCAACAGGCTTAACACCATTAGGTGTTTGGACTACAGGCACAAAAACTTCACGTTTCGCAAGTGAATTCAACTATGATTGGATTGCTTCTTGCCATTTTGGCCAATCATGTCTTTGTCGATATTGTCAACAGATTGAGGTTCAAGATCCTCATTATCTTGCATAATGTTAGATGCAACATTATATGCAAAGACATAATCCACCACTATATCGACTCGATTCAAATTTGTCTCAATATCGATTGTATTTATTGATAGTTCCTTATTATCTTGAGTCTCGGGCTCAGTGGTTTCTTCACTGATCTCAGAATTTATTAAATCATGAATTTCTTCATGAGACTCTTTCGTAGTGTCATTTTGATCATTTATTTTCATTTTTCTAGGATTTTGATCCTTAGAACCCAATGGTCTGCCACGTTTTAGGTGTGCTTTTGATCATTAGCTATGACATTAGAAGATTGTCCAATAGGGACATCAATACAAATTGGGACATTCTCTGCAGGGATATGTGATTTTGTTATCCTTTTCAAATCTGTAAATGCGTCTGACAATTGATTTGCTATTCTTTGCAAATGGTAATCTTTTGCACTTCTTTTTTACAAATATAGGTACGTGGATTAAGATGAGATAATGATGGATTTTTTCACAAAATTTCCCGTTTGGTTTCACCATTTTCTCACCCTAATTTTGAGAAAAGTGTCTCATCGAATCGACAATATGCAAATCGAGCAGTGAACAAATCTCCCGTTAATGTTTCGAGGTAGCAAATAATGGAGAGCGATTCAAACCCAACATATATTCCTAACCTTCTTTGGAGACCCATTTTGGTGCAATATGGCGGTGCTATAGGCACATATACTGCGCATCCAAAAATTCTTAAATGGGATATATTAGGTTCATGACCCAAAACTAATTGCAACGGGAAATATTTATGATAATTTGTCGGTCTGAGACGAACTAGCATTGCTGCATGTAAAATGGCGTGACCCCAAACAGAAGTGGGCAACCTCGTTTTCATGAGTAACGGTCTTGCTATCAATTGCAGACGTTTAATTAAAGACTCAGCAAGGCCATTTTGAGTGTGAACATGAGCTACAGGATGTTCCACTTTTATCCCAATTGATAAGTAATAATCATTAAATGCTTGAGATGAAAATTTAGCAGCATTATCAAGTCTAATAGACTTAATTAGATTATCGGGAAATTGTGCCCGTAATCGGATTATTTGTGCCATTAATTTTGCAAACGCGAGGTTGCGAGATGACAATAGGCACACGTGAGACCATCTAGAGGATGCATCTATTAAGACAATAAAATATCTAAACGACACACTAGGTGGGTGAATAGGTCCACAAATGTCCCCTTGTATACGTTCCAAAAATGCAGGGGACTCAATCCCAACCTTTGTTGGTGATGGTCTAATAATTAACTTGCCTCGATAACAAGAAGTGCAAGAAAATTCATTATTTAAAAGAATCTTTAAATTCTTTAAGGCATGCCCATTTGAGTTTTCTATAATTCGTCTCATCATAATTGATCCAGGATGTCCCAATCGATCATGCCAAAGTACAAAAGTATTGGAATCAATAACCTTTTGGTTTACAATAGAATGTGCCTCAGTTGCACTAATTCTTGTCCAATATAGGTCAGAAGATAAAGATGGGAACTTCTCAATAATCCTCTTTTGGCCAGAGACATTCTTGGTAATGATGAGATATTCAAGATTATTCTCATCTATTGTCTCAATATGATATCCATTTCGGCGGATATCTTTAAAACTCAACAAGTTCCTTTTGGACTTGGAGGAGAACATAGCATTCTCTATGATAAGTATTGTTCCCTTAGGCAGAGTTATAGTAGCTTTTCCAGAGCCTTCAATTAATTTACTACTACCAGAAATTGTAGTAACATTTGCCTTACACATACTTAAATGAGAGAAATATTTCTTCTCTTTGAATATTGTATGTGTCGTACATGAATCAACTAAGCAAATATTTTTACAATTGAATTTTGATCCAAGTTTGTTTTGTGAGATATTCATATTTGCTTAATCTTCTCAAAGAGCTTCTTGAGACGGTAGAGTCTCATGTTGATAATGTGTTATAAAACAATAAGGAACAAGAACAATATTGCAGAAATAGGAAGAGAAAATTCTTATTGAATTTTGGGATGATTTACAATGAGATAAGACCCCTCTATTTACAGGGGAAAAATGACGTAGCCACACAGTAGAACTCTCTAAAAGATAGACATGCACTCTAAATAGAGTTTTATTTATAACACTTAAAAATTTATTATAATTTAATTATTTTCCTAAGATTTAGACCTTTAAAATGAACGACAAAATAAAATTTAATGTGATAATTTAAGAGATGTCCCTCCTCAAATTTGCCTTCATCACATCGACCTTTATTGTGGTACAGTATTACGCATATCTCTTTGTTTATAATAGTTCTTCTCAATTAAATATCATTAATGTAAAAGTTATGTTTGGACTAACTTTCCCATCTAAACACCTCTATTCTTGACCCTTCAAACTACCTTTTCTTTTCCTTCTTCCTCCAGCTACACCGGTAACTTGAAATTCAACTTGTTCAATATTTAATCCAATTATAAGTCCTTAACATAAAGTAAACAAGAAAGACGCGAGGGTTGAAGTTAAGTATGCATTACTGGGTGCAAATTAAGGTAATCTTGGATGACGATGTGTGTCAACGAAGGTTTTTAAGGGGTCAATAACGAAGGGTTTTAGGTTGGTTTGATGGGAAAATTATTTCATACATCATTTTTATCATGCAACTATTTTTTCCAAATTTCTCATTTTGTCCGTTTAACTTTATCTTCTTAAATCACTCAATCTCACCGTTCCCCAATCAAAAATTTGGATTACAAAGCTATTCCTTACATATGTAAAGGAACATTAAGGCATGCGATCCTAGATTCATAAGATATTGTTTGATCATTATCTTGGTAAAAGACCTAAACACATTCAGTCTAGGAAAAGTATTTTCTTCAAGCATAATAGTAAAAATTGAATACAATATACATAGCACATTAAGAACACATCATAAAAACATAGCACTTCAATATCATTTGAGAACACTCAAGATGTTTGAAAGAGAATGTAGCCCCTTTACACATAGATCATAGGAAACTACTGTATGCCCACATGGATTTATTGAAGCTTAATGTTATGCCCACGTCTCGGAATCGGATAAAATTTATATTACTGAACACCCATTCGCTCATGAACCCACTCGAACAAGAATCAACAAAATCCGACGTCTAAATCTCCCTAAAACCTCATATTTCTACTTGGGAAATTTCATCCCATTTTCATGGTTTTTCATCCAATTTCATTGATTAGATTGAGGAAAATGATAGAGATTATTGATATACAAATGGATTAAGGTTAGAATGTTACCTATGATTCTCCTCTTCAGATCCTACTGAAAATCGCCAAGTTCCGAGCTCACAATCGATTTTGGACTTATTAATTTCAAACCCTCGGATTTTTGTTATAAACAGCCCAGATATTTCGCACCTGCGATACTGGGATTGCACCTGCGATACTGGGATCGCACCTGCGGAAACCCAATCGCAGGTGCGGAAATTCATTAAATGGCCTGGGGTCGCACCTGCGGCACCCCTTTCGCACCTGCGTGCCCGCACCTGCGAAAATACAATCAAAGGTGCGAAAATTCATTTAATGGCCTGGGGTCGCACCTGCATCTCCGCACCTGGGTAAATACCATCGCAGGTGCAAGACACCAGAACCAGAATGGTTCAGTTGTTCTCAAATTCACCCGTTAGGCATCCGAAATAACCCCGAGGCCCCCGGGACCTCAACCAAACCTACCAATTGACCCTAATACCTCGTTCAAACTTGGCCGAGCCTTAAAAACACATATCATAACATCAAAATCATCAATTATGCATAGATTCAAGCCTAAGAACTTAGGAAATTCTAGAATTCACATCCGATGCCGAAACACATCTAAACTCATTCGAATGACCTCAAATTTTGCACAAAGGTCATAAATGACATTACGGGCCTGATGTCGCTTTCGGAATCCCATTCCGAGTCCGATATAAAAATTTCACCTATCGGTCGAAATCACCGAAATTCTAACTTTCGCCAATTCAAGCCTAAATCCACAACCGACCTCGGAAACACATTCCGAACATGCTGCTAACCCTGAAATCACCCAACGGAGTCAACGGAATTCCATTCCGGATCCGTCTTTACACAGCTCTAGCTACGGTCCTATTTCTAAAGCTAAATTCCACATTTATGGACTATGTGTCAAAAATCACCCCCGATTTCATCATTCAACGCTCCGACAAGTTTCAATAACATAAATAGACATGGGAGAAGCGGTTGATAGAGGATCGGGGTGCTAATTCTTAAAACAACCGACCTGGTCGTTACATCCTCCCCCTCTTAAGAAAATCGTTCGTCCTCGAATGAGCATAGAAACATACCTGAAGCTGGGAAAAGATGAGGGTAATGACTCCGCATATCCTGCTCGGTCTCCCAAGTCGCTCCTCGACTAGCTGACCCCTCCACTGAACCTTTACTGAAGCAATGTTCTTCGACCTGAGCTCTCTGACTAGCCTGTCCAATATAGCTACAGACTCCTCCAATTGGACTGAGCTGAAATCCAAGACATGAGACGGGTCACCGTGATACCTCCGGAGCATCGAAACATGAAATACCGGATGAACTCCTGCCAAGCTGGGAGGTAAGGCAAGCTCATAGGCAACCTCCCCAACACGCCCCAATATCTCAAAAGTTCCAATAAACCTCGGACTCAACTTTCCTTTCTTCCCAAATCTCATTACGCCCTTCATAAGCGAAACCCGAAGCAGAACTCGCTCTCCGACCATATATGAAACATCCCGAATCTTCTGGTCCGCGTAACTCTTCTGTCTAGACTGGGCTGTACGGAGTCTATCCTGAATCACCTTGACCTTCTCCAATGCATCCTGCACCAACTCTGTTCCCAATATCCTGGCCTCACATGGCTCGAACCAACCCACCGGCGATCTGCACCTCCTACCATATAAAGCCTTATACAGCGCCATCTTAATGTTGGATTGATAACTGTTGTTGTAAACAAAATCCGCCAATGGCAAGAACTGATCCCAAGACCCTCCAAACTCAATCACACACGCACGGAGCATATCCTCAAGAATCTGAATAGTGCGCTCGGACTGTCCGTCCGTCTGGGGTGAAATGATGTGCTCAACTCCACCCTGGTACCTAACTCCTGCTGAACGGCTCTCTAGAACCGTGAAGTGAACTGAGTACCTCTGTCTGAAATAATAGAAACTGGAATACCATGCAGACGAACGATCTCCCAAATATAGATCTCTGCCAATCCGATGAATAAGTGGTCAATACCGGAATGAAATGGGCTGATTTGGTCAGCCAATCCACAATCACCCAAATAGCATCATGCTTCCTCAAAGTCCGAGGAAGTCCGACCACAAAGTCCATGGTGATCCGCTCCCACTTCCACTCTGGAAGCTCAATCTGCTGAAGTAACCCTCCCGGTCTCTAATGCTCACATTTGACCTGCTGACAGTTGAGGCACTTGGCTACAAACTCTGCTATATCCTTCTTCATTCTTCGCCACCAATAGTGCTGCCTCAAATCCCGATACATCTTCGCAGTACCCGGATGGATGGAATACCGCGAATTATGGGCCTCTGCTAAGATCAACTCCCGAAGCCCATCAACATTAGGCACACAAATCCGACCCTGCATCCTCAATACCTCGTCATCTCCAATGGTCACATCTTTGGCATCACCGTGCTGGACCGTGTCCTTGAGGACAAGTAAATGAGGATCATCATACTGCCGCTACCTGATATGGTCGAATAAGGAAGACCGAGAAACCACACAAGCCAATACCCGGCAAGGCTCAGAAAGATCCAATCTCACGAACTGACTGACTAAGGACTGAACATCTAAGGCTAGAGGCCTCTCAGCTGCAGGATGGTATGCCAAACTCCCTAAACTCTCCGCCCGGTGACTCAAGGCGTCGGCCACCTCATTGGCCTTCCCTGGGTGGTATAATATAGTGATGTCATAGTCCTTTAGCAACTCCAACCACCTACGCTAGCGTAAATTTAGATCCTTCTGCCTGAATATGTGCTGCAAATTCCGGTGATCCGTGAATATCTCACAGGGAACACCATATAAATAATGACGCCATATCTTCAGGGCGTGAACAATTGCTGCCAACTCGAGATCATGAACAGGGTAGTTTTTCTCATCGACCTTCAACTTTTTGGACGTGTAGGAAATCACCCTACCGTCCTGCATCAACACTGCTCCCAAGCCAATCCTCGAAGCATCACAATAAACTGTATAGGACCCGGAACCGGTAGGCAAAACCAACACAGGAGCTGTAGTTAGAGCTGTCTTGATATTCTAAAAGCTATCCTCACACTCCTCAGTCCATCTAAAAGAAACACCCTTCTGGGCCAGTCTGGTCATAGGTGCTAAAATGGATGAAAATCCCTCCACAAAACGGTGATAATACCCATCCAAATAAAGGAAACTGTGGATCTCAGTAGCTGAGGATGGTCTGGGCCGACTCTGTACCGCCTCCACCTTCTTCGGATCTACCTTGATCCCATCCGAAGACACCACGTGGCCTAGGAATGCCACAGAATCAAGCTAAAATTCACACTTAGAAAACTTGGCATACAACTTCTTCTCCCTCAATGTCTGAAGCACGGTCCTCAAGTGTTGCTCATGGTCCTTCTAGGACCTAGAACATACCAGAATGTCATCAATGAACACAATGACAAAAGTATCAAGATAGGGCCGAAATATGATGTGCATCAGGTGCATGAAGGCTGATAGGGCATTGTTCAGCCCAAATGACATAACAAGGACCTCATAGTGGCCATATCTGGTCCTGAAGGCAGTTTTTGGGATATCCAGTTCCCGAATCTTTAACTGATGATAACCAGAACGTAGATCAATCTTGGAGAACACCCTAGAACCCTGTAACTAGTCAAATAGATCATCAATGTGAGGCAATGGGTACCTGTTCTTCATTGTCACCTTATTCAGCTGCTGGTAGTCAATACACATACGTATCGAGCCATCCTTTTTCTTCACAAATAATACCAGAGCGCCCCAAGCTGATACACTAGGACTGATGAATCCCTTCTCAAGCAAATCTTGTAACTACTACTTCAACTCCTTCAACTCAGGAGGATCCATGCGATAAGGAGGAATGGAAATGGGATGAGTGCCCGGAAACAAGTCAATGCCGAAATCAATGTCTCTATCGGGTGGCATACCCGGAAGATCAGCTGGAAATACATCAGAATAGTCCCTGACAACTGGAACTGACTCAACTGTAGGGGTCTCAGCACTAACATATCTCACATAAGAAAATTATACATCACACCCCTTTTCACCCATCCGCTAAGCCTTAAGAAAAGATATGACTCGGTGGAGAGTATACTCCAAGGAAACTCTCCACTCTAACCTCGAAAATCCTGGCATAGCCAGCGTCACGGTCTTAGCGTGACAGTCAAGAATAGCATAATAGGGACAAAGCCAGTCCATACCCAATATAACATCAAAATCTACCATAATGAGTAGTAGTAAATCAGCTCTGGTCTCAAAAACACTGATAGCAATCAAACATGGCCGATATACGCGGTCCACAACAAGAGAATCTCCCACCGGAGTAGAAACATAAATAGGGGAACTCAAAGAATCCCGGGCTATGCCCAGATGTGTAGAAAAATAGGAAGACACATATGAATATGTAGAGCCTGGGTCAAATAATATCGATGCATCCCTATGACAAATGGGAACAATACCTGTAATGATTGAATCTGAAGCAATGGCCTCGGACCGGGCCGGAAGAGCATAGTACCTGGATTGGCCTCCCCCTCTAGGGAGACCTCGACCTCCCCGACCTCCACCTCGAGCTGCCTGAGGTGGTGGGGTAGTAGCTGGGGCTGGAAGAATAGTTGGAGGACCTGGTGGAAGACATGGAGCCTGATAAATCTGAGGGGGTTCACCCGGATAAGCTGAGGTGGTGCACCCTGATAAATCTTAGGTGGTGCGCCCCTCCTCGCTCTGGGCAATCTCTGATCATATGATGAGGGTCACCACACTCAAAGCAACCCCTCGGAGGACGTGGCGGCCGCGACTGACTCTGAACTGGCCTGCTGGACTGGCCAGTGATAGCACCTCGAGCAGGAGGCACCTGAGATACTGGTGGTGCATAATAAGGATCATGAGGTCTAGGAGGAGCAGGAATACCGCTGGCTGCTGGGAGAGCTGAATGAACAGGGCGACTCACAAAACCCCTACCATAGCGTGTTGCTGGTGCACGGGCTCCTGAAAAATGACCAGTCTCTCAAGACCTCTTGGCCTCTCTCTCCTCCCTGTCCCGAGCTAACATAGTCTCAATCCTCCGGGCAATCACGTCCTGCTAGTAAGTAATATCGGTCTCCAACTCTCTTGCCATGCTGGTCCGAATACTGGGGTGGAGTCCCTCAATAAAGCGCCGAACCCTCTCTTTGACAGTGACAACCAAAGCTGGTGCATGGCGAGCCAAATCACTGAAACGGACTGCATAGTCTAACACAGTCATGGCACCCTGGCATAGCTGCTCAAACTCTGCATGCCAAGTATCCCTGAAGCTCTGAGGAACAAACTCAAGTAAGAACATCTCGAAAAATTGAGCCCAAGTAAGTGAAGCTGCCTTATCCAGGCTACTAAGCTCAAAAGCACACCACCACTGATAAGTTGCTCCCCTCAGCTGGAAAGTAGTGAAAGAAACCCCACTCGTCTCCACAATACCATAGTGCAGAGAATGCGATGACAACCCTCAAGAAAACCTAGGGCGTCATCTGAAGCTAGTCCGCTGAACTCAGGTGGGTGGTACTTCTTGTACCTCTCATGTCGGAGTTGCTCTGCCTCAGGAACAGCTATCCTAATCTCATGCTGAGCTGGAGCTGTTGGGGGCATAGGAATATACTCTAGAACCTGCCTAATATGAACCCTCTGCTTAGGAGTACGGGCTGTGGGAGTCTGTGTCCCTTCTCCGGCCTGGGGTAGAGCTGGAGATATCGGGAGTAGACCCGCCTAAGACAGAGTACTGAAGGCACTCAAGAACTGGGCCAATGTCTCCTGGAGATCTTGAGTAACAGTAAGGACCTCCTATGCCCCTCCAACTGTAGTTGTTGGGGGCTCCTCTACCTCTGCTCTAGTCGGTGCTCTATCTGCACCGCATCCTCGTCCTCTGCCCTGGCCCTTGACTCTGGTAGCTTTGACTGGGGGATCAGGTGCCTGATCATTAGTACGTCCGGTATGGGTACGAACCATCTGCAAGCAAGAATAGAATAGAGTTTAAGAATTTGATGACAGCAACTAGCACGATAAGGAATTCTAAAGAATTTGATTGTTCTTAACAGTTACATAGCCTCTCGAAGATAGATACGTACATCTCCGCACCGATCCGCGAGACTCTAATGAACCGTCTTGTGACTTGTGACTCCTATGAACCTAGACGCTCTGATACCAACTTGTCACGACCCATTTTTACCCTCCGAAAGGTATCGTGATAGCACCTAGTCTTTATGACTAGGTAAGCCTAAAATTTGCGGAAAATGACATAATCAATAAAATAAAGACCGAAAAGAACTCAAGTAGATATAACATAGCTGCTCAGCATATACATTTTCATTTCCCAAAACCCGGAATGTCACTATAGTCACAAGCTCTGTACTAAATGTAGCTTTATACAATGAAACAGTGGAAAAATACATAAGTTTACTATGCCTATACTAGAGTATAAGGGGACTCGTGGGATTCTGCGGACGCGGCAGAATTACCTCGCGGTCTCCTGGCTGCTACTAGAACGACTCCTAACCACGATACTGGGTGTTGGTACCTGGATTTGCACATGGGGAAAACATGCGCAGGAAAGGGCGTGAGTACTCCACATTTGGCACTCCGTAAGTGCCAAGCCTAACCCCAGTCAAGTAGTGACGAGGTCAGGTGGAGGCCCTACTGAGTTTGTAAAACAAGTCAATATAAAATTTAAAACAGTGAAATATAGATAAGCAATGATAAACAGGATTAACGAAAATGGAATGATTTAATAACAGAAAGAGAGCCCTCGGCTCAGCACAGCATATATGTCAACAGTAAATGTGTAATCCAGTACACGGGGAAAGCTCCCGGATCTCAGTCTGTAGTACCAATTTAAATATGTTATGCAGTACAGGGGGAAAGCTCCCGGATCTCTGTCCGTAATCTCAATTTAAATATGCATTTCAGTACAGGGGGAAAGCTCCCGGATCTCGATCTGTAGTCCCAATTTAAATATGCAAAGCAGAAGTACGTCAATTATGGCTTAATTAAACAGTCCAGGAAAACAATAGGCAAGAATAGAGTAAAGCTACCTAAGCATGATTTGACTAGTAGCAGATAAGAGTAAATCAAGTCAGAACAGGTAGGCATGCTTACTCTTAAGCTATCTACTCAATTAATATAGGAAACAGTAATATATGAATGAAAATAAGCAATTTCATTGGAGTAAAACTAGGATTTTAGCAACAATGACCCGTGTATGCACTCGTACACGGCGTCCACACAACAAAATCAATATAAAAATGCCTAAGGGGAAGTCCCAAACACAGAATTAGGCAAGCCACTTACCTTGACCACGCTAATCAACTCAATACCAGGCTCTTGCCACGAGTATCTGACTCCGAGTGGCCCAAATTTATTCAAATCGATTGCATGGTGTAAATATCACTTCAAGGGAACAAAATAGCTAATTATTTATAAGCTAATACGCGAAATTAGGAAATTTCCCAAAGAAGTCCCCCGGGCCCATGTATCGAAATCGGATAAAATTTATATTTCCCAAACACCCATTCGCTCATCAACCTACTCGAACAAGAATCAACAAAATCCGACGTCTAATCTCCCTAAATCCTCAGTTTCTACTTGAGAAATTTCATCCCATTTTCATGGTTTTTCATCCAATTTCATTGATTAGATTGAGGAAAATGATAGAGATTATTGATATACAAATGGATTAAGGTTAGAAAACGTTACCTATGATTCTCCTCTTCAAATACCACTTAAAATTGCCAAGTTCCGAGCTCACAATCAATTTTGGACTTATGAATTTCAAACCCTCGGATTTTTGGTATAACCAGCCCAGATATTTCACACCTGCGATACTGGGATCGCACCTGCAGTGCCGCACCTGCGGAAACCTAATAGCAGGTGCGGAAATTCATTAAATGGCCTGGGGTCGCACCTGCGGCGCTGATGAGAGGCTAGAATTCATAGTTTAACATGTTATATGACTTACGTTTTATGTGCGTTAATCATAAAAACACACGTTTTATGTGCTTAATGGAGTTTATTTGATGTGTAGGTGAATTGGAGATGGAAACCGAGCTAAATGGATGCAAATGCGTCGAAAATACGCTTAAGAGGCGAAGAGGGAACACCCTAGAATTAGGGGGACGTTTGGCCCCTAAAGCCAGGCAGCCCCTGGCGTTAGGGGGGTGTTAGAGCCCAAACGCCAGGC